>JAOUQZ010044465.1:0-11513 GCA_028564935.1 Neosilurus hyrtlii | reverse complement strand
GGTTTTGCCACATGCAAACAATAGAATACACGATCCAATCACTTTCTGAGATCAGTGGCTCACACAGGTGGAAGGTGAGGCTACTGGTTGGTTGAAGTGAAAACCTGCACCCACCCCGACCCTTGGCCGTCACGTGACTGAAAGTGTGCAAAAAGTAACCGCCATTACATCAACCGGAAGCGGAACAGCACGCGAAATAATCAAACAACACCAGCACCTCAAATAATTAACAGATCCTTGAAGTTTTTCCGGGTGGCACGGCGATGTAACGGTGAGCAGGTTGGATTTTGGTGGTGATTTAAATTTAATTTGGGATTCAGGAATTTTTTAAAAAGATTTTACTTGTGCAAGTTTTTGGAAGTGGAGTATTACAGCAGGCCAGCAGGGAGTTTTGTACTTTCTTTAAAAAAAACAAAACAAATTTTTCCAGCCTAGTGGAGGTTTGCACTCTCCCAGTACCCTTTCAATTTTTGTTTGAAATGCTCTGAACGGTTCAAAATTTAGAGCATGAATAAGAACTGAACCGCTTCCCTGTCAGTCAATACTGAGTGAATGTGAGCCTTCGGACGCAAATTCCACGTTGTTAACGCTGTTAATGTTCATGTGACAAAACTTACACTTGTTGCAACATTACACAGTATCTAATCAAGCTGCGGTGATTTTCGGGTTCTCAATAACACTTGATGATGACTCTCACACTCCAGATCTGTTTTTTTTCTTCACCCCTTAGCATTCCTCTTACAAGTTCTAACAGCGATAAGTCTTAAAACTGCCACACTACCAAAACACACACACACACACACACACACACACACACACACACACACACACACACACACACATTACAATGCGCCAAAATATTTTCAAATCACGATGCACAGTAAACACATCATTAAAAACATACGTCGTTAGAAATGGTTAGGAAGCGATGTGTACGATACACACACTGCTACACATGACGTCTTGTAGGTGAAGCTGTGAATCAACCATTTAATAAAATCCACGTTAAATTCGAAGAGGATTTTATGGAGGAGTCTGTACAGCTCACCTCTACGATCAGGTGATGTTTCATACGGCCGCGTTAATCTTTAACACTAAAGTGGTCCATAAAGTCCTCATTTATAACTCCGTACATTTTAACCTCCCGATTCCCAGACCCTAGTGCTACGTCTTGTCATTGCTCCAGACTGCTTCTGTTTTGTACCACCAGATTAAGATTAAACTTAATCAATGTCTTCAAACAGGAAGAACTTTGGAAAAAGAGTAACACCCAGTGGTCCTCATATGAGGATCTCACCAGGACATACACACAATATAACAGGGAGAAAATATAATGTCCCCGTATGAGGACAGTGTAGTCTTAAGAGGATAAATTAATATACACAGGGGAATGGTGCGATCCGATTGGTCAGCTATCTCTGGATCATAAATCGTTATTCCGAGCGGATAATGCTTGAATCAAAATTACGAGCATGCAGCTTCACCATGATGCAAATTAAACCATAAAAAATAAACCATAAAAATCTTGTTTTGTTTTTTATTTATTTCTTTTTTTTACCTAAACACTTTTAGGAAGAGCTGTTTCTTTTTGTTTCCGAAGAACGAGGCCGTATCAGATACAGAGCTTTTAGCTGGCTATGTTATGCTAGCGTCAAGCTTAAAATTTGTTCATTTTAGTTTGTTTTCCGGTTTCCTGTTGTCCATAATAAAACATCTTTAAGGAGTGTAGTTTACATTCATTTCATTTCTCTACTTTTTTTATGATCAGATGATGAACAGTGATGTCATAAAAATAAATAATCACCTGAACGGTCCGTCTCGGGGAATATTTTGCCACATCTCCCTCACCTTCATGTTGAAATAATAAATCACCTCTCTTGAATAACCAACATGTACTAAATACAAGCAAATGTATTTTTATAAGTTGAAGTTCAGTTGTTTTCTAACAGGCAGTATGCATTATTTTGCACCACCGAGTAATTATTGCACCTAGTGGCCAAAAATAGGGACTACAACACATGCTAGTGAAGTGGCCACTGAGGCGGGAATCATGCTGCCCCAATTTGCTCTATAATAAACTTTCATTTATTTTTAACAGAGGAGGAGCAGAACACATACAGTTAATCCCTGGGTTGCCAGATTGGGCTTAATAAAATAAAATGCTCAGTAAACACCAAGATCTTGTGGGGGGGTTTTTTTGTCTGTTTTATTAGGTTGTTTTTTTTTTTTTACAATATATCCGAAATAATGCCAAGTCACTTTCCCAAACAGTAGATAAAGTGTAAGTACAGAAAGTGGATGTTATGGACAGGATCATCTCTAATGTATCTTAAAGACTGGAGAAGGTAATAGATTATTTCCACAGAACAGAAATGTGTGCACCACAGTGACCTTGCAGTGGTCTTTGGAGGGTAGGAGAAAACCGGAGTACCCGGAGGAAACCCACACAAGCACAGGGAGAGAATGCAAACTCCACATAGAAACACCTTCTCCGACGCCAAAACTTGAACCCAGGACCTTCCTGCTGTGAGGTGGAACATCGAACCACTACACCACGTGCCGCCCTCATTTTAAACAGTATTTTAAAAAATAATCATAATCCACAGTGAGGGGAAACGCTGACAACTCGGTCGCGCATTTACACACAGAATAACTTTACTTCTAATTTAAATAAAAATGTTTAAATACAACACAACCCTTCCTGATCCACATGTTCTACCGATTTAATAATTCCTGTCTCTCTGAGTAAAAGGTCGGCGTAGAAGAAATGCGTGATGACTGTCTGAGAAATCGCAGAAGCTTTGAGGAAGGAACAGGACGTTTAGATTGTCGAGCAGCGTCCTGAATCATTTGTTTAGTAAGAAAACGCCATTCCTCTCTTAGCAATGCTGCAAGTCCTGATCACTTTATTGTTCGGCAGGTGGCACTTCCAGCTAACTGGGACGCACACAAACAACAAACAAGTCTGGCGAGTTGTAAACATTTATTCACAGCGAGCAGCTATTATTATTATTATTATTATATAATAGTACATCATGTTATCAGGACACGGGCAAATCAGTGTTTACACGTCAAACACGTTTCTCCAAGAACAAGTATTTATAAAAACCTTCCCGATCAGATCTCAGTGTCCTTCTACTTCTGGAAATATAAACCTTTAGTGTACAAAGGGCTAGAATTTCAATAGAAATAATACAAAATTAATCCAAGATATAAGATTTTTGAACCAGGTGACACGGAGGTTCAGTGGTCAACAACGATGCCTCACATCTAGAAGGTTCTGAGTTGGTATCTCGTGGCAAACTAGTGCTCTTGTGGTTGTATTGGGTATATGAACTGACTATAGAGACATGCTACTATCCTCTCGTAATATTTTATTTGTAAATAAATAAACAATTACAAAATTATACAACCATGCACTATTTTACTTCCACTTCACAATTATGCGCCATTTGTGGCTGGTCTATCACATAAAATCCCAATAAAATACGTTTTACGTTTGTGGTTATAATGTGGCAAATTGTGAAAAAAATTCAAGGGGTATGAATCCTTTTGCAAGCCACTGTGTACATACATATCTACTGCCTGACCAAAAACAAGTCGCACACTAATACTTTCATGGAGAGCGTTTATCCTTGATCACAGCATGTAATCTCCATGGCAGTGTTGCTCCTGTAGTTCCGGTCGAGGCTCAGCAACATTAATGTGGCCATGTAATGTAAGTCAGCTGATGATCTGAATGTAGTGAATGTTCAGGTTATCACATCAATGCACTTTTTCTTCCCTGACTACACGGATATAAAATGACAACTTGAATGAGCGAGTGGTTCAGGGAGCACGAGGAACATAAGTATCGGCCCCCCAGAGTCCCGACCTCACCCCTATTGAAAGTTTTGGGGATGTGATGGAGAAGACTTTATGGAGTGGTTCAGTTTTTCCTTCATCGATTCAAGACGTCGGTGAGAAATGAACCCGACACTGGATGGAAATAAATGTTCTGTTGATTTGTCGAAATAATGCCATGACGATTACGTGCTGTAAGCAAGGATAAAGGAGGAACAATATATTTGTGTGTGTGACTTTTCTTTGGCCAAGCAGTGTGTGTTTATATACATACACACATACATACACACATATGGATTTCTGGGTGGGGTTTACATGCTTGTGTGTGGGTTTCCTCTTGCTTCCTCTCTCAGCCAAAAACATGCACATTAGGCTAATTGGCTATTCAAAACTGCCCCACGGTGTAAATTGGAGTAGGAAGTGAATGGGTATGGGTATGAATGGGTGTTTGATGTTTGTCCAAGAGAACAGGTCCTGCAGGAGGTTTACAAACCCTCTCAGGTAACATGCACTACACAGGAAACCACGAAATTGGCCTAACGTGGAATGGGATGATAATTACACACAGACACTCACAGGACAAGACACTAGCATCCTGTCGCAGCGGAGGCGTGGCCATGTGTGTGGTTGGGGTGGGGCAGTCAGGTAACAGGTGATGAATCTCTCTGTTGGTCACGACCAGAGAAAGAGAGAGAGCGACGGGGAGAGAGAGAGAGAGAGAGAGAGAAAGAGAGAGAGAGACAGACAGAAAGTGGAAACAAAAACACACCTTTATTCAGTCACAATTCCACCTCTTCTCTCAATATCCCAAAACGAAGAGCGTTACAGATTCCCACGCGAGAACGTAACAGAACTTTTACACAGGTTGTCTGATGAGAAACACTATGAGAGCCACGAGGAAATTTAAAGAAGTCATATATAGTAAAAAATGTATCATTTCTGACATGTTGTGAATGTGTGCGTCATGGCTTTCGGGTCTCACTCCGTCCTCTCACCCAGTCTATTCCCTTCCCGCATTTCCTTCCACGCGGTTTCATGAATAAATCATTTCAGTATAAATCCCATCTCAGATCGACTTCCTCATCATATTATTCAGATCAGTCTGATGTCACCGTGCTGGAGTTACTCACTCTACAGCATCATCGTCTGCTGACTCATCTTCTCTGAACTTGTTTGTTTACATGAGTACGGGACTTAACATACAGGTCACGCATTGTTCAATGTGCTTTAGCATCTCAACACTCATGACATGACATTTAGAATTGGTTTCAGAATCCTTTAAATGTTTTTTTTGTTTCGCCTTTCTTTGACTATCGCGGCATTTCAGTTTACAAGCTGTCGATGTTTGAAACCGCTCGCACCAATCTTTAAAAAATATACAAGTAAAAAGCACCTTTTCCCAACGTACCTCTTCCCCATTCAACACGAAGCCTTTCGTACATAAACCAATTTAAATTATTATTTTTATTTTAATTATTATTAAATTGCTACAACTCTTTTAAGCTAATCAAGGTTTTCTGATGTGATCATTATAATCATTACAATTTCACAAGTTCATGTATTTTTATCCAGGATTTCTACCCTGATGTAAAATATTTAGGTAGCATTCCAGCTAATTAAGCAACACTACTGCTAACATGCTGGAAATCATATAATTAGCGTGCTAACAGCCAGGATTAGCCTCTCAATAAAATGTATAGCTATTACAACACAAACACATTCAGAGAGCGCAAACCTCCACCAAGCACACTAATTCCACATATGAATAAATAAATAAATGCATTAAATACAATAAAATTGTCCTATCCCACAGTGTTAAATAATCATTCTTAAAAATTCCTGAATAAAAAATTTGATCTGGATCATTTCCAAAATCTAATGGTGTCATTCTTGTCCAAAGCCTCGATTCTGATACAAATTTCATAAAATTCCACACATACCTTTTCATGCAATCAGGCTAAAAACACACAAATTAACTAACAGTAAAACATAATCCATAATCTCCGTGGTGGAAGTTTAGATGTACTTTGTTTTAAATCCACTTCACGTCAATTCGCTTCAGATGTGTGACTTCACAAGTGGTTCAAGTTTGTCTGTTCTCAAAGCATCAGTTTTTTCCTGGGAGTCCCGTATACTTAACCTTTTGCCTAATTTACATTAAATCTGCCCCCCCTCGTCTTTTTTGAGATTTTAACCTGACTTTACCTGTAACGTTTGTTTTTATTAATGCTGTAGATTTTTGTAGGCAACTCTTACCATTGGACAAGTTAAAACAGCACTGTTTTGTTTCACATTGGCAAAAAATTCCAATGAATCTTGGATCAAATATTAAAGCTCAAGCTAATGGTGTGGGTCATAAGGATCACAATACTATACATATATATAAACACATACTCTCACTCGAGACCTCACACACCTATTAGCCAGCAGGAGAGGCTCAGCTTTGGTATCAAAGTTTCGGCAAAAAAAATATCTGAAAACCTTTCCTACGCCGAATCCATCCAGTGGAAAGGAATGAAAAGCTCTGTGATGCAAAAAACAAGCTGTGTTTATCCTATTTCACGTCTCATTAGCATTACATAAACATCGTGTTAATAATCATAATAACACAGAGGCATTTTATGGCATTTTAAAATTATATCACTTTCTTCAGTACAAATAAGCAATGAATTGTTTTATTAATTGTTTGTTATTAACGGGTAAATCCACCTCTGATCTTTTAAAAAAGTTAACAAATGTGTTTATTAAATATATAATTAATACATATAGTTTGTTTTATGATACCAACTTCATATTTTGTGCATGTAATAATTAAGACATACTCTTTCCAATGATGTAATGTTTTTTTTATAAGAGATCTTGTCATACATGCGCAATGTGCATTTGAAATATGGGTGTGGCTTTTTTTTTTCTTTACCCTTAGGAGTAAAAGTACTGCGATATGATATAATTAAATAAATTAAAATTTTTAGAGATCTTACATGTTTAAATGTGGAGAGACATAGGGCCAAAAAGCATAAAACAATTTAACACATTGCCACAAGCCATGAAATAGTAAATATGTAGTGGCAAAGTTTCAGCTGCAGTAATTAAATACATACTGTACCCAAGAACAATTTCTGAAAATTTCATGCATCTGGCTTAAATAGTTTAAAAGTTATGGCTTATGTAACATCAGGGGTTTTAATAGCATGCGTTTTACAGGAACATACAAGCCATGCCTAACTCTGCACACTATATCTCAAAAAATAATAAAGATACAAAGCTGTTTATTGGGACTAGTGACTTTTTTAACAGCAAGTATAAAGTAGATGCGAGATAGTCAGCTGGAAAACCTTCAGTGATGTATGGATTGGCCTTAATCCTTTATATTTGAAGCCATATTCATGGTTAAATCTAGTTTGTTCATAGACATTTTCCTGAAAATTAAGTAACTTTGAACCTGCAACTTCAAGTAATAAAAATTAAGCTATAATTATTACACATTTAATTAGCAATATAAATGTAGATATACATAATAAGAATTTGGCTAAATTTTTGACAACTAACAGAAATGTAGTTAGAACTAATATAAATGTAGATATTTAACAATATTTAACAATAAAAAAAAATTGAGCTAGAAAATGTACATTTAAATAAAATTAAGATATTTCTAATGAGACCTTATTCAGCTAATATATATTTAATTATGACTAATAAGATTTGTATAGAACAAGCTATATAAGGTAAAGACAATGTATTATAAGCTCTAACAAATGTACCTAAAAAAATGCACATGTGGCTGCAAGTAAGTGTACTAAAACTAATGACTATAACCAATAGATTTTGATTACAACTATAGATTTATACTAGGTGTAGACACATTTATTAGCTATAACTATAAGAAATGTAGCAAAAACTAACAGAAATTTATGTTATATATATAATAATTATAATAAATAAAATAATATATATTATAATAATTTAACTGCTAGGAAGTTATGAAAATTTTTAGCTAGGATTATTCAGTATGCCCTTGCACTTAAAAATTCACAACATCAGTTGAAATGTGAGTAATTTTATAATATAAATTTAACAAATTATTGTGTTCAGGGTTAAAGGTCAGGTCAGCAGCCTAACATCATCACACTTACATGATGTCTGGATTTTAAACTTTAAACAAGACATCATGCTCATCAGCGAGGATATGTGAAGCTCACGCCATAATAAAGAGAATATGATTAAGCCATAATTAACACTGGATAATGATACAATTAAAGCATTATTAATAATTAAAGGAACTTATGTAAATCATAATCACAAGGTGACAGACAATAATAGCGCCCATTCTGATGGGAACTGGCTCGATTTCTAGGTAGATAAGAGAATGATGATGGATGGATGACTCTGGCGGCCCAGGGAGGATCTTCTTTAGAAAGTGATTCATGACTGAACCAACCAGAATTTCACTAGAACTCTCACACTCTCACACTTCAGAAGCTTTAGAATCCACAAAAAAAAGACCTCAGACAATGAACGAGTTGTTTAAAAAGTGGGTGTGTTTTATATCTGACATTCCCTCGAATTAACACAGACGGCTTTGGATCTGGATCAAATCGATTTATCCAAACAGATCTCAGATATTTAGTTCGGCTGTGATCATTCCACTTCCTGTTCACTACATCGCAGGAACTCAAACTCAGAACTTGTGTTTTTTTTACTTTAAGTAAACGTGGTAAATAAAATGTTTTTCTAAACAGTAGAAATTGACATTATAACAAGTTGTATGGAGATGAGCAGCACGGTGGTGTAGTGGTTAGCACGAATGGCTCACAGCAAAAAAAGGTCAAGTTTGCATGCTCTCCCTGTGCTTGCATAGGTTTCCTCGGGGAACTCTGGTTCCTTCCCACAGTCCCAAGACACGTAGGTGTGAATGGTTGTGTGTGTTCGCCCTGCGATTGGCAAAGCTGTTTAGTGTGTCCCCTGCCTTCGCCCGGTTGAGATAGGCTCCGGCTGTGCCGCAACCCTAGTGGTAGCTAGCTGTTCAGTGAATATATGAATGAATGCTGTATGGAGACTTTTTCTCTTGCGTATTTTCAAAAAAATGCTTTTTAAAAATATAATTCAAAGAAATAAATCAGTATAAAGAAGCATGCAAATATCCCAACAAATTTATGGCTTAAAATCATAGAATTATTGTAAAATAGCACTTAAGGGCAGTGATGTAGGATCTTTGATTATTGTGAATATGGGGGGAACGAGGGGGGGGGGGGTGTCCATTTCCAACATTGCAAAAACCACACTCTTTGAAATTGAAGTATAAACTAGCAATTAATCTTTTTAGACATTTTAATTGTTTATGATGTATACAATCCACCAATCAATCAATTAATCAATCAATCAATCAGTCAATTAATCAATCAATCAGTCAATCAATCAATCAATCAGTCAATTAATCAATCAATCAGTCAATCAATCAATCAATCATTCAGTCAATCAATCAGTCAATTAATCAGTCAATCAATCAGGTTGTACAAGTACTGAGGAACTCTTCGGGAAGGTGTTGGAATTTATTAAACTATTTATTTACACCAGTTTATGTGTAGAGGTGACAGTTAAGGAAGGAGTCTCCAGTGTCAGTGCTCCAGGACAGAGCAGTATAAGGTTTAGTGATTATTTTAAAAATAAATAAATAAATAAAATGTGTCTTAACGTGACGATGTAAAAGGAAACCAGAGGGTAAAGGCCTGTTTAGGGATCGTTCAGAGTAAATAAGTCAAGGCTGCAAAAACAGATTGACGACGAGAACGCCAGCCAGAGCACTACAAACGTGATGTTGAGAGGAAATGGGCGGGGCTTGTAGAGCTGTCAGTTCAGCTGAAAACACTTAGATCATTACTGATTCACATGCTGATTGGTTTATCTTTGGAAACCGAAGAGTGTATTTTAATATCGGGGGATTCTAGTGAGGACTTCCTGCTCAAAAATAAAGCAGCAGGGCTCATATGTAAAATGTGTGCATTTAGAGATCTCACCTCCCATGATGCATTGGGCCACTTTCATGATTTCTGTTGAAATGTATGAGAGGATTGCAAGCCCCCTGTAGAACCTGTTCTCCAAGACAAACATTGATTCACACTCACACTCACACCTAGGGGGGATTTGGAACATTCAATTAGCCTACTGTGCATGTTTTTGGACTGTGGGAGGAAACCGGATTACCCTGAGGAAACCTAGTTACCGGTGATGCTCCAGAGCAGAAGGCTGACTTACTGTTAATAAAAGAGATAAAATATTCAAAAGGGTCACTGATTCGTGTTAATTATCTTCAGGTCTGGTCTCTGATGAGGGTTTATATTCCTCACAGTAAAGTGCATTCCTTTAGTGTGAGGCGCTCCCTGCGTATGGGAACTTGCTGGATTTGCAGCCAGAGGGGGAAAAAAAGACAAAGAGATGTTTGAGAAAATGCACACTGAGATGGATTTCATCCAGCTGTTCTTCACCTCCAGGGGTTTAAAAGGGAAAAACCCGCACTGTGAGGACGCGGCGTCGTCAGTGCAACCCAGAGCAGCTTTAATATTGCACGAGTAAATCCTGTCATCACTGAAACTTTCTAAAATAACCAACATCATGAAACTCTTAGAGCTGTGGAGGGATTCGACCCAAATCCTGAGACGTGAGTGCATGTGTGTTCATGTGTGTTCTGCACACCCTGCACGTTCAGGATATATTCACGTCAATAACACGTATAAAACATCGAAACATTCCCTGAAGTCCAGCGTGTTGGTTCTAGTTGGTGTTAGTCACAACACACACACACACACACACACACACACACACACACACACACACACACACACACCTTTCCTCGCCTTCCTTACGCAATAGTCAGAAACCCGATAAAAACTTGGCACCTAAACATTCCTTTCTTTCCTTTCTTCTCCGATGCCATGGTGATCTTGTCACAAAACAAGGTAATTGCACTGGCTGTTTGGGGTTCGTCGTGCCAGATGTGCAGTGACTTGGAATACCACAACTGGAAAAAATGAGCATGCACACGGTAAGAGTGAGCTGAGAAAGGAGTGTAAGTGTTCGCCTGGCAAAGGTTCATCAGTGTGTGTTTAAACACCACATCACATCACAACTGCTTCCACTGCTGCTGCTTCCGCTCCAAGAACAGCCTACAGGTCGAGGGTGAATTTAGGAATTCACAATTCATCATCTGATCTTCAAAAACTCCCTCGCAACACCGATTCACCGATTCACCTCTCACACCGACTCATACCGATTCACCTCTCACACCAACTCACCCCCCACACTGACTCACCTCTCACACCGATTCACCGCTCACACCGACTCATACCGATTCACCTCTCACACCGACTCACCCCCCACACTGACTCACCTCTCACACCGATTCACCTCTCACACCGACTCATACCGATTCACCTCTCACACCGACTCATACCGATTCACCTCTCACACCGACTCACACCGACTCACACCGATTCACCTCTCACACCGACTCACCCTGATTCACCTCTCACACCGACTCACACCGATTCACCTCTCACACCGACTCACACCGATTCACCTCTCACACCGACTCACACTGATTCACCTCTCACACCGACTCACACCGACTCACACCGATTCACCTCTCACACCGACTCACCCTGATTCACCTCTCA
>JAOUQZ010044463.1:0-11515 GCA_028564935.1 Neosilurus hyrtlii | reverse complement strand
TCCACACAGAAACGCCCGAGCTGGGAATCGAACCCAGGACCTTCTTGCTGTGAGGCAGACGTGCTAACCACTGCGGCACCGTGCCGCCCATGGAAGAGAAGTCAAAAAAGTTTAAGTAACATTTATTCAGCGAATGTGAGGTGGATGTTACTGAATAGTCCCTGAAATGGAATGTCAAGGAGACTATTCAATTCAGTGACCTCCACTGAGCGTGAGGTGAATAATTGTTTTAGTATACACTACACAGAAACATTAGCTCTCATTACGAGTTAAATGTGTAATCGTATACTACATGGAAATGTAAAGAAAAGCAGATCAAGATTCTTTTAATGTTTATTTTTACATGTCTTAGCCATTACGTTATTTTTAATATAATGCGTTTAAATATTATTAAGAATATTATTAAGTTAAATATAAAATTATTAAAAGAATATATATATAATATATTTAAAGAATATTATTATTAAGACCTGTAGTAGTGACACAGTTTGTGTTGTATTAAAAAAATTAGCCTGCTTGTTTTGTACATCTATGACAATCATTGTGGTTTTCCAGAGAAGACACTTTTTTGATAGACATTCTTATCAAGCTGATGTGGAACTCTGTACAGAAAGTATTTCACATTCAATCCTAGTTCTGTTTTTCAACAAGCTATACATTGCTATGCTTTAGAGAAAGCACTTCTGTTCTCCACATGTAATGTCCACTTTCCGGAGAAGACATTTTTGATGGACAAAGGATCCTGACAAAGCCACTTAGATTATAAATAGAGCTTATAAGCAGAATAACATCTTCCTAGATTGTATTAAAATACTCCTCCAAAATGAAAAGTTAGTTAGTGATTAGAAGGTAATTTAGAATTTTATAAGGTAAAAGCTACTATTTTTATTACACTGGAGAGAATTTTATTCTGATAGCACTATTTATTGGAATTGAGAAAGGATTTCACTAGTGTAGCTGGGACTACTCTTCCTCTATACAACAATAACCAAGAAACAAAGTATGCAAGTGCCTACCTAAAGGGGTCCCTAGTATAATTTTAAAAAGACAACCTTGACCATGAAGCAATCCATATAAGCTTTCAGAATAGTTTGGACATTTGTTTAGAAACTCACAAGCGTTTGAGGTTTGCAAAATGCAGGTTGGGCCTGCTCTAGTGTTTAGCTTAGGTGTAGAATTGGGGCCTAAGGAACTGAGATCAAGGTTCATTCCAGTTGCACAGAAGCACAGATGTGTCCAACCTTTTAAGGTCCTGCAGTATACGTCACCAGCGTTAAGGTCGATTGATTCTGTTTCAGTAATGCTGTAATGTCACACTGAATGTGACCCTTAAAAGCTCGCTGCTCACATTTCTCTGCTCTGTTTAGACTCTCTTTTAGTCCTACCAGCACTGGATTTGACTGTGGGTACTGGGGTTGGGGTGATGGGAGAGAGCAAAAGCTACAGTAAGATGGCCAAGAGAGTTTTAGACAGGCAACATATCTTATGTTTTTTGTCATTATATAGTTTTATGAAGCAAACATACGCATTTATCAAACATTGTAGTGTTCACTGCAACCATCTGTACATTGTCTACCAGTTTTAATGCAGTAATCGTCCTTTGAAAGGTGTCTACTCTCACGTCTCTTGCTGCTCTGTGCCTCTGTAATTTATAATATAGTTCCAATTCATTACAGCTTAAATGTTCTTATCAAACTGCTTTTATAAGCTCATTAAATCTGTGAAGTCTGTGCTCATTAAATTCATAACCCATTATGACCCAAGGTGTTTTCTGAATACAATATTCTATAACCCAAGGCATTGTTTGAAAACCTGTGGACTTTCTGAAAAATGTGATAAAATTGTCAACATTCAATAAAATCTTTATATCTGAGTCTCTGTAGCAAATAGAAACATGAAATGAAGACTATTGTAGTGTTTAAACTTTGGGAGTTAGTGGAAATTATTGCCTTTGCCCAATTCTTCATTAAAAAAAAAATATAGTTAACATGAAGTGCACATTACAATCTTATGTGACTGCTTATGAGCAGACACACAACTATTTTCTCTAGAAAAATGCGACTTCTTTCGTCGCACTTAATGCCAGAACAGCAAAGCGCACCTGTGCAGTGTGTGTGTATATGTATATATGTATATATATGTGTGTGTGTGTGTATATATATATATATATATATATATATATATGTATATGTGTGTATTTATATGTATCTATGTATATGTACATATATATCATAATGTGTCGCGGCGCTTTTGAAGTGTGCTGTTAATTTTACTGCTGTTTCGCGTTACCATGGTGACAAAATTAGCAAAAAACACTCCAAAAAATCCTATTGACATGAATGGGGAGAGGTCGACAAACGATCATGAAACTTGCCTCAATTTGATGCCTCATCAAGAAGCCAAAGTTTTACATATAAACTTGGTTGAACTTTTAAAATGTAGACACTGAAGTTGACATTTCGATGGTGAAAAATGCTCTTTGCTACCTTTTAAGGTTTTCTCTTAATCTTTGATCGAGTGCCATAAGGATTTCAGAGTCAGCTTGTGTATTTATAATGAGTGTCTATTGCGTGGAATGTTCTGGGATAGAGTGCGTGATGTCATCTTAGAGTGTGACAAAGAGACGATTGTCTTGGAAAAAGTTTTTTTTTTAACTCGCTCCTACTCCCATAATTCTCACTGTACACCAATAAATTTTACATCAAAACAGAGGAAAATGTGTGCTAGTCCTGACCCTGTAACCTTCGAGTCAACAGCATTTGTAGAGTTTAAATGGTGAGCCTCTGACTGACAGCTATATTGGGAAATTCTTCATCGAAGTCAATACAAAATGGAGCTTTTTAAAATCATTATTAGGGTCATTTTCAAATCATAAGTCCAAAAGTGAGACGTGCACCATTGTCTTTTTTACTCAAAAATGATTGTGTCACTGTCACTAGCTGCTAGCTTAATCTCTATGGCAACGACCAGCTGTGTCCTGAACCTCCTGCACACACCTACAGCACGTTAGAACACAAAACCAGTCCTACACATACATTGCCTCTTTGTTTGGCTCTAGACAGACAGATGAAATATGTAATAGAATAAATATGTAAAAATTTAGATATACATACATATCTGTACATATGTGTAGGGCCGGAATATTCATTTGATGGTTTGAGTTGGCCATTCCATTCTTTAAAACAAACAAACAAATAAATAAATAAAAAGAATTATACTTTTTTTTTGGATGGTTCTGTTTCACTATTTCACATTTATGGAATTTGGCTGACACCCTTGCCCAGAGCCACTCACATACATCATTTTTACACAGCTAAACTGTTAAATCAAAAAAAGTTTTTGTCAATTTTTTTTTTTATGTACAAAGTGAAACAGCTGAAAGAACATCCTCGAGGTGTGGGGATTTTTTTTTGCCAGGGGTTACATAAAACTCCTTTCGAGGTATCTGCTTTCCTTCTCTCGTTTGGGATTGATTTCATGACCCAGCCCTCATTCCAAATTAATTAAACAGCCCTGTATTAGAGTTACAGTTAAAGCATATATACTTTGATTCTTTGATTTATCACCACCTGTTTTGCCACAACTACTTAGAAACCTGTGTAAACTGTGAAGAAATTTTCTGTGTTGTACAGTTCATCACGCCAGTTTTCACATATTTTCCATATCTCAAAATGTCTTCTGGGTTTTTTTCTAGTTATTATTATTGTTGTTAATAGTAGTAGTAATAATAATAATAATAATAATAAATCCAATCCGAAATCCCCTGTCAAACATCTCTCTCATCCACTGAGCCTGAACTAGCAGGTCAACAGTTGTCCTTAATGTAACTGCTTGCATCAGTGTAACTCTCCTTGATCAGGTCATCAGCCATTGTTACTGATTCAAGTGCAGCAACTTGGTGTCTACCACGATTCTGAGGTTAAGGCAGGCAAATAGCAATAAAAAAAAGACTGCTTTTAAATAATGATATAAATAAATAAAAAATCACTTTCCCCATGTGTATTTCATGAAATCATGCTTATTTCATTGGCTACAGGTCTCAAAAAGGATGACATCCTTAAACATGTTCTAAAGGGAAAAGACTGCAGACTTCACACTTTTTAAAAGAGATATGGCTGTGAATGTTGCACCTTGTCTTAATGGGTGGACAGTTAAGTCATGGGGCACAGAAGATAACATTGGTCATGTGTCTAGGCTATTACTGATTTGTTTGTAGTTTTATAGAGAATTTCCAGCGGGCTGCTAATGTTACTAGTAAGACAGATACTACTCTTCCTTGACCGTTGCAAAGCAAAATCTTTCATTTGGTATGTGTGTTGAAACTGCTGTAGTGTGATGCACCTCAATGCTGTAGCAATAATGTGCTATATGTTGCAGAACAGTTACCCGGTGGAGTCATTTGTTTGTATGCTTTTCACAACTTTGCAGAGCAAGTGAAGTGCTGTGCAATGCTGGCAAATCATCGTGCAGTTAACAATGCAAATCGCCATGCAGTTGAGCATACCAACAGAAAATGCAGATAATAAAATCTTGGACACTTTTTATTAAGAATATCAACACAATAGGCTGCATTCGAAAATTATTTAGACTAAAATCAGGAAGACGACTACACACAGTCACATGGAGTATCAAAATAACCGGGAGTCATTAATGTTTTTCGTAAGCGATGCGAAAGCTAGTGATGTGATTGAGCAGCAGAGGCATCAGAAGGAAGTTAAAATCAGCTTAACTTTCTGGTAATGCGCAATGACGTGGTTTGACTGCAAAAAAATCTGAATTTTGAAGTGCTCTGCACAAACTGTTCCTGAATAGCCTGCAATGGAGGAACAATGATTAAGTGCAGTGGTGGGTTTCCTCGTTATATATTATGTGCCTCTGTTTGTGTACAGGAACATAAATAAAAAGCATGGAACAAGGTGTAAGAAACTGCAGGTGACCAAGGGGAGTTAGTGAAATTCATAATATATTTAAGCAGGTAATTGCATGGTGACTTACATAGAAACACACAGAGAAACTGGCCAAAGACTGCAATCTGCTAGTTTTCAGTGTGACTTGACTGGAGATCAGCCGAGCAGTCTCACATATTTCTAATTCTGAGCCAGTCTTTATGGTTCTGGTGTAAGTAAGCACAGTCACATGCACGCTTGAACAACAGACTAACATGGTGTCAGTGTCAAAGTTTTTACTGTGGTTGAAGACGAAGTATTTAATACTGTATATGTAATACATGTAAGACCAAAGTAAACCGTGGGGGAACCGCCGCGAAAACATTCAGAACAAAAAACCTATTTAGGCATTTATAACATGCTTTGCACATGAGGGTATTCAGTAGGTATTCTAGATCAGTTCTTGTGTCCAAAATACAAACTCAAGATCAGTTTTGCAAAATCAAAATCAACAGGTCTTGGCAGAGCTGGCAGGCCCATGAAAACCATGGAGCTCTCCAAACAGGTCAGGGACAGAGTTGTGGAAAGTACAACTCAGTGATGGGTAAGAAAGAAATACCCAACACACTTTACTAAATTCTGTTTCAAAACCGGTTTAAATTTTTCCTAGATGACATGCAAACTTGAGGGCCTTGGGACTATATGAGACGTAAAACAAAGCAGAACCTTTTTATGTTTATCTACATGTTTATTGGTGTATAATAGCCGCCATAACCTATTTGAAGCAAAATATTTAGTTTTTATTTGTCTTAAACTTTTTGGAAATTCCGTTTCTCACACTAGTCTACATTTTCTGTCCATTTTGTGAAAAACCGTAAAATATGTTATAAATAAAATAATTAAAAAATAAATGTACAAGCATATTTAAAGTCCAAAAAAAGGCAAGTGGGAGACTCCCCAAACATGTGGGGAAAAGGTCCTCTGGTCACATTTACTTTTTGGCTATTATAGAAAAGGTTTTCCGCTAATATCCGGTGCAAACCAAATGCTGCTCATCACTCCAAAGAGCCCAGTCCATTCAGTGAAGCATGATGGTGGCAGTTTAATGCTGTGGGGATGTTTTCATTGGCAGGGACTGGGAAACTGGTAAGAACTGAGAGAATGAGGGATGGTGCTAAATACAGGGAAATTCTTGAAGGATCTGTAGCAGTTCTGCTTTGAAGAATAGGCAAAATTCCCAGTGACTAGTTGTGCCAAACTCTCAGAAACATGACCTAAGAGACTTGCAGCTACAATTGCTGCAAAAGGTACAAAATTGGCTGGAGCCAATTCCAAGCTTCCACTCAGCAACTTTGGTCAAACTAACTAATAGGCACATGAGTCTGTATTGCAGGGTTAACACTGATGTAACTATTCACACTCACATTCACATCAATTTAGAGTAGTCATTTGAGCTCCAGTGCATGTCTTTGGACTGTGGGAGTAAACCAGAGCACCCGGAGGAAACCCACACAAGCGTGGAAATAAAATGCCAACTTCACACCAAAAAGCTCTTGGCTGAGAGTTGAACCCGGCACATTCTCACTGTGAGACAATAGTGCTGAGCACTGAGGTACTCTGCCACTCATAGCTTACTCTATATTAAATTGTTGTCTGCTGAGTTTAGCCTTTGACCAAAGCTTGAACTTGTGTTTGAATTGTGTTGAATTGTATTTCCCTCAATAGTATGGGTCATATCCAAATATTCAGCCAGATCAGTAGCTTTGAATTTCTGTAGTGGATGCAAATTGTTTCATAGGTGGTAACTTTGCACTGACAATGAGACTATTTGCAAGTCAGTATGATTTCAAATGTTTTATCCTGTCACACAGACACACATGCTGGTGGGAAAATGAGAAATGGGAGACTCAGTTGAGAAAGATCTCATAGGCTAGTGGAGTGAGAGCACTGTGAAAGCCTTAAGAGAAAAACAAAAGGGTTGTTAGGAGGTTTCTCTTGTTCACATGAGGGTTATTCTGACAGCAGGTGACCAATGTGGAGCAAACAGTGATCATTGTGATCTGTGATCGATTTTTCATCATAATCTTTAAAATGAGAAGGTGGAGGGGAACAGGTCAGACAAGTGAATGTGCCATACAGATTTGTTTATGATCTTTGGTTAGCACAGTGTAGCACTGCATAATACACACTATTCTCACAATGGCTGTTATTTTAAAAGATATAATTCGTAGTCACATTACTAGTGTCTTACTGTGTAGAATTACCAGAGTAGAAAATATCAAGAGAAGAAAGGAAATAAGGAGGAAATAAAGATGCCTCTTTATGCTGAATTAACATTTATCTCTGAATAGTTTTAGTTCATATAATTTAATAATGTTCATTTGTAATTAGCTACAGTGTATGCATCTGTATAACATATACAGTTTATGTTGTTGGTTCCTATGGTGCAATATCTTACGTAGAAAATACAGTTTAAACTATAGTTTTAGCATTGTGGACATCCTAAAGAAGTGTGAGCTGCTCAGTGTTTGCCACTTTCATGTAGGTCCACCAGATATTCCTAATAAGACTGACCACTGGACAACCAGTTTTAAAATGTTTGTAAGTTACCTGTGATCATCAGTCAACCCTAATGTTGGGTTACCTCAGAAACATAGTTTTTGTGTTCGTCCTCCCGACCTTGCAGTGTTAATGTGGCTTATATTACACATTACTCTCTGTAGTAGAATAGTGCACTAGATAGTGTATAGCAGCCATTTGTACATTATCGAGGGCACTGAAAACCCAGTTAGATGCTTGATTTGTATAGAACAAGCTGATGAAGCACATGCAAGAATAAAAGAGAATTTAGGATTATTAGGAACCAAATGAAAATATTCACTGACAGACATGCAGGTAACATTTCATGGAGTGAAGTAGCCTACTTATGGCACTCTCTCTCTCTCTCTCTCTCTAATAATCCCTTACATTTTATATTAAGATGGCGATAATAATAATTATAATTGATAACTGTTTGTTAACCATTCGTAATGGATATTTTATCATTTAATGTTGTATTTGATCTTTTTTGCAATTTAAGTTTTTGTGAATATTTCAAGTTTTGAATTTGTATTTACTGTATATGGTCTGTATACCTTCCTGACCTGAATTCATGCAACCTTTTTTAATGTAAAATATGACTCCCAAATGAACCTCATGATGTCAGGGACAGGATGATTTATCCCAGTTTCTCAGACATTGTTAAACCTGTATAGAATTGTCAAGAATTTTAGAGTGGAAATCCATCTTTTTAAAATTCTGCTAGTGTATCATGTTCACCACTTGAAAGTACTTGCAACATGGCACCTGTTCTTTGAATCCACCCTTTTTTCCCCAGTGATCAAAAATATTGGAACACGTGACTGACAGGTGTTTCTTGTTGCTCAGGTTTGTCCTGTAAACAATTAATATCTCTGAATGAATACTCTTGGTTGAGCAATGGATTTCTCCAGTGAAGTCTATGCACTATAGACATCTGTCTATGCAGGGGAAAATGTGCCTTTCACTGAAGAAAATGGGGAAACTCAATTCAGAGCCAAGCATTGAGTATAGCAAATACAAACATGTTTAATGTCCTAAAAAGACAGAGACCACTGGTGTACTACCAACCCGATATTACACATGCTACAGAAGGAAAATGACAGCAGTAGATGACAGAAATGCTGTGTGAGATGTGAAAAAATAAAAGCCTACACAGGACAGGGATGAATGTCATCATTCAGTGTTTGAAGCAGACTTTGAGATAATGAATACAAAAGCTATGCCACAAGATGCAAACCACTCAGTGACAGTAAGAATCTGAGTGCCAGGGTGGAATTCATGAAGAACATCACACAGTGGCATTTCAGGTTTGTGTATGAATCAGGATGCGTGGCAGTAAGAAAGGAATGGCACAGCAATGCCAGCTTACGTAGTTAACACGCTTGGATGCATAACACAAGCTCATTGTACTCCAGGGTGCAACATTTTTTTAGTTGGCACTTGAAAATCCGTATCACACATGTTGCAGCTTTGATTCGTCATTCATGGCATAAAAAATAACAAAAGCTACAGAGAAGGGATGTAGCAGGAACTTTCCACCTATTACGCCATGCAAACACTTTAGTTGATGTAATACTGACAGCGAGGGTCATCAAATATTGACATGCTAATATATTCATATATTTGGAAAGAGAATTGATTATGCTTTAAATGAGGTGAAATACATGATTATAGCATGAAAATTGACTGAGTTGTATTGTATGTCGCTGAACAGGAAATGCTAGAAAATTGCAGGTACAGTTACAGAGCCTTTTTCTGAATGTCTGCATAACATCATATCGTATTTTGCTCTCGACCAATCAGCATGGGCTTCCTAGCATCTTCGTAGCAACAGATGAGTTCTATTTACTTACTATTTGGGGAATCCTTCAGGGATTCTGTATGTCGGTAGAGTATTCTGGTACCAAATATGCATAATAAGGACATAGCCTGAGCAAAGTGGATTAAAAATCAGCAAAATAAGTGGATTTTACAATGTCGTGGAACCTGTTATTAAACAAGTATTTTAGCATGGATAGATTGTGTTTATGGATATTTGAAATTGGTCATGTTGAAAATTATGCTTTGAAGGATGTATTTTTGCATTTTTGTCCAGGTAAGCCATTTTCAACTTACTTAGGCTCTTACGCAAAATACTACCTTGCGACATAATCCGTATTATGATGGACCAGTTACACTGTTACAAAGTATCACATGCCTCATACATGCCTCAGTACGCTGTAATTTCACACCCCTTGAACACCATACAAAGCCCAGATTCGCCAAAGGAACACCACAGTAACGACATTTCAACAAGTCTTTAATTTTGGACAATATACGCCTCATTTCTTTGTGCTTCACCCACGTAAGGATTTTTTTAAAAACATACAATCCCACTTTACATGCAGTGCTTGGAACTGGTTTGAGATTATGTGCTTTATGACATGGTGCATGCTGGAAGAAACCATTATTAGACGAGTCAGTGGTGTCCATGAAGGGATGCATGTGATCCACGTAATACTCATAGCCTGTGGCATTCAAATAATGTTTCAGCAGATATTTAATGGCCTGATGTGTGCCAAGAAGGCATTCCATACACCATTTCTATTCACACCACTTGAGCCCATCTTCCTCAAGTTCACCATGCATTTTTGACATTCTTCAAATAAAGAGTGTTTTATTTCCTATTTCTTTACTGTTGACTCAAGCCAGACTGGCAATTCTTCTTCAACCTCAACAATGCAAACTACCCGGACCAGCCAATCTGGCACCAGCAACCTTGCCTTGGTCTAAGTCAGTGAGCTCACGTGTTTCTCCAAGGCAGCTGTTTGATGTTAATATTACCTGAAAATTTTGTCCTGTAGGTGTATAATTTATGCATTGTGCAGTTGTACAAGTGATCTTTTTATTAAAGTGGCTGCCCAGGGTCTGTGTTTTGAAACAACACAGTAAAATATTTTTAATAATAACTATATCAGAAGTGGCACTTTAATGTCTCGTTTTTTCATTGAAGAAGGTTGAACACATACAGTTAGTATACAAAAAAAATTCTCCCAATCAAACTTGTATTGCTTTGCAGATTGAAATGAAGTGTGAGCCCGCTGGTGTAGTGGTTAGCGCGTCCACCTCACAGCAAACAGGTTCTGAGTTTAAGTACCGTGCTCTGCGAGGGCGTTTCTGCATAGCGTATGCATGTTCTCCCCGTGCTTGTGTGGGTTTTCTTCTGGTATTCCAGTTTCCTCCCACGTCCCAAAGACATGCATATAAGGCTAACTGGCTGTTCCAAATTGCCCCAAAGTATGAATGTGGCTGTGTGTGTGTGTGTGTTGGGTGGGTGTGGTCTGCAGTGGTCTGGTGAGCTGTTCAGGGTGTACCCTTCCTGTATCCAGTGTCAAATACGATCAAGTGGTTTGGCAAGTGATTGATCCTGACATGAAGACACTGAAGATGTTTGTTTCAGCTGTATTTACTCAGTTAACTCAATTTACTTCATAACAGACAAATAAAAGATGCAACAGTTCAGGGGAAAAAAAAACAATCACTGAGATGGTTACTTACACTGAGATGATAATTGTCTTCTACCTGTGATCAACTGTAATTTGTTAGATAAAAACAGCTGTTACCTGTCTGAGCTTTGCCAAAACACACCTTATTTATGAAGGTGTTATGGTCAGATGAGTCCAAAATCAAACCTTTTGTCCAAATTGTCTAGCAGAAAACCAATACAGCTTACCATCCAAAGAACACCGTACCTACAGTGAAGCATGGGGGTGGTAGCACCCTGTTGTGAGGGTGTTTCTCTGCAGCAGGGACTGGGGCATTAGTCAAGATAGGAGGAAAAATTAATAGGATGAAACACCTTCAAATTCTTGAGGAAAACATGCTGCCTTGCTGGCAATTATCTGTGGGAAGTAGGTTAACCTTCCCAAATGCCAGTGACCCAAAGTTGACTACTCAGAGGCTGAAGGAGGAAAAAGGTAAATGTACCAATTATTGTATTTTATGGCTTTCACCCAAATGAGGATGGGTTCCCTCCTGAGCCTGGTTCCTCTCAAGGTTTCTTCCTCGCG
>JAOUQZ010044462.1:0-11515 GCA_028564935.1 Neosilurus hyrtlii | reverse complement strand
GGGAGAACATGCAAACTCCACACAGAAACGCCCGAGCTGGGAATCGAACCCAGGACCTTCTTGCTGTGAGGCAGACGCCACCGTGCCACCCAAAAGCATGAACTAGTTTTTTTTATTCATAATGGTCAGAAGCATGATCTAGAGATACAAAGCGAAATATTTTATATAAGCTCTGACAATCAGCACGCCAGCGCTCCATGTGTCATGGCAAACAAAAAGCTCCAATCAAAGCTTCATCAATTTAAAATAAAAATAAAAACTCATAATCACCCACATTAAAACATACAATACATAAATAATTTTATAATGTAAATAAAATACACTATTTTCAATAATGTTATATGCTTGCCAGAATAAGCATTAATAATTAAAAAACTTGGTTCTGCTCCTAAACCATGCAAGTATGTATATGTGAGTGTGTGTGTGTGTGTGTGTGTGTGTGTGTGTGTGTGTGTGTGTGTGTGTGTGTGTGTGTGTGAGTGAGTGAGTGCATGTCGTCTGCCTAAAAAAAACTTTGTAAGTGTGCTCTTCCAGTGTTTTTTCCATGCTGATTTGGGTTCATTTTCAGGGCTATAAAAACAATTCTCTAATACATCGTCCCAAATACTGATTTGTTAAACATGTTCAGATTGAAGAAGAAACCTCTGTTCTGCATTAAAAGAAAAGGTGAATGTTTTTTTTTTCTTTCTTTTTTTCAAGTCCTACTGCTTGGCATGATCAGTACACAAATTGCACTTGTGTTAGGGACTCCACAAAACATGAAATTGTGGCTGTTTCATGTTGTTAAAGAGGAGGAAGTTAAGTTTAAATAAAAGGACATGTCTTGAGAAACACAGCATGACAACCGTTAAGGTAAAATGAAAATTTATTCTGCATTGGGAAGCAATCAGCATAAATAAAGGAGAACTTTTTCACACAAATTATAGTGTATTATTGGTATTATTTTGTTTGGGGTTGTCTTTTATTATTTGTTGACAATTTGAAGTTCAACCGTAAACACCAGAGATAAAATGGAATGGTTTATTAAAGTAAATTTATGTGTTGAAATAGCCCAGTCAAGGTTCAGACCTAAATTCAATTGAGAACCTGTTGCAAGATTTGAAAATTGCTGTTCACAGATGTTCTCCATTAAATCTGACTGAGCTTGAGCAATTTTGCAAAGAAGAATGGACAAAGATTTCAGTCTTTAGATGTGCAATGCTAAGATATGAGGAACACCCAAAAGACTTGTAGCTGTAACTTCAATGAACGGTGGTTCTACACCTGAAAATGCAACGTGAAAAAATATGAAAAAGTTCAAAGGGTATAAATATTTTAGCATGTCACTGTACAACTGTGTCAGCAAAAGAACATTGGAAATGAATACTGTAAATCTTGCATAACACCAAACTTTACCCTGGTATGCATAGAGAAGTCATCATGAACATCTACAAACTGATAATGTTCAGGTAAATAACATCTGAGCTAGTAGAGGGTCATTGCCATAACTCCAAAAGAATTTTCTAGTCTATCAAAATAAATAATATGATCAGTGCTGTCAATAGCTGCACTAAGGTCAATCAACATTAACCAGGAGACATAACCAGTATCAGAGGGCAGTAGTGTGTCATTTTCCATTTTAACCAGTGCTGCCTCAGTGTTATGATGAGGCCAAAATTCCACTTGATCATAAATATTTGTAAAAAAAAAAATGTAAAGGTCAGATATTATACCCATTTTTAAACCTTTATTTTTTATTCTGGCCACCAGTGGATTACCAAAGTATGATTCTTAATCTAAAAAACTCAAAGCTGCTTCTTCACCCCCCCCTGAAACTCTGATTGTCAGTATGAATGCTGGGCAGCTTACATTTACAGCATTTGGCAGATGCTCTTATCCAGAGCGACTTACAATTGTCATTTTTATACAACTGAGCAATTGAGGGTTAAGGGCCTTGCTCAAGGGCCCAACAGTGGTGATAGTGGGGATTGAACCGCTGACCTTCGGATCAGTAACCCATCAACTTAACTGATTGTTTGGCTTCCTCCTCCTATTTATTGTCTTTCCGATCTCTGTTCCTACTCTGTGCTATTTGGTCACCTTTTGTCAACTGAAAACTCCATGACCAAACAGGCGAATATACTGCTGTGCATGAGGGGCAGAGGGGGCATGCCAGAATCAGAACGGTCTAGCACACCACAATGCACTAGTGCGCACAAACGCAAACCTTGTGTTTACAGCCAGTTCAAATAGCCCAGAGGAAAGATTTAAATATGTGCCAACCTCATTAAATTAGAAAAAGCATAATTTCCCCCTTTAAATATTTACCCTAAACTTATGTATAAATGTTTGAATCATTTTCTAAACTTGACTAGGCTTTCCATATGATTGCATAATTAGGTAAATATCATTTCTTTTTATTTCAGTTTGATTGTAAGCAAAAATTAATTTCTTACTTGCTATCTGGTAAACTAAATTTCTTGTCCTCAGTCAGTAAATGTCATTCATTTATCAAGTGACACTATGTGGCCAGTAGGCTATGAATAAAACATCGCAGATTACTAATATGGTACACTGGACTCCAGATTCTAGGATACATATTCACTGTCACATTTACTATGACCTGTTTTCTGATTTTGGGATTCAATCACCATTCATCCATCGTGATACAAATTCACACCAAGCATACCTTCAGTGTTCTTTGTTCCTGATGTGCAAAGCCTTGTTTACTGATATTGATATTCTTTGCTTTGGTATGTCTGATTCAAGTTTCATATACTGTGCTTTGTCTCACAATGTTTTATTTTGGTTTACTACCTGCCCTGTGTAGACAACCACAGTTTCCACCACATGACACAGTACATTGCCGCTTCTCTGGATGCAACAAAGAGCATCAAGTGTCTGCAGACACTTGCATCCCAAGGCAGACTAGGGGAAGAACATTAATAATGTTTGCTTTATATAGTGTAAACCCTGCCATTTACACCTACTCTATAGGCGGCACCTGCTTGTCAAACCCTCCCACTCATTTCATGCCAGGAGAAATACGCCAGCAATCCAGTAACATGTAGGGTCTTCCTACTACAATGCACCAAGTATTTCTCTGAGCAAATGGAATTGTGAGCAGCATGAAGATTTTTTTTAAAAAAGCTCTTGCATCTATAACAAAACCTGGAGAATTTAACATGAATGGTGTGCTCTTTTATTTGTATTTTTGAATGTTTAAGTGGTAGAGTGCCAGTAACAGCATGCAGATTTAAACTTTGTCATGTCATTTTCTTACCCGCTTAATCCTAATTAGGGTCGAGGGGAGGCTGGCGCCCATCTCAGCCTACTCCGGGCGAGGGCAGAGTACACCCTGGACAGCTCGCCAGGCCATCACAGGACAGAAACACGCTGACGGCTATGCAGTCTACTTTGGTAACCCAGTTAGCTGCACTGGGGGGACAGCAGTGAGAACCCATCGATAGTGGGGCTTGAACCCCCGACCTTGGGATTAGTAATCCAGCACCTTACCACCAGGCCACCATTTCAACAATGACCTTATTCTTACAACTCCTTCATAAAGTGCCCAACCAATAGTAGTCCTGTGGATAGATTCTCCCACCTGAGCTGTGGATCTCTGCATCTTTTCCAGAGTTAATATCGACCTTTTAGCTGTTTCTATGATCAATGCTCTCCTTGCACGGCCTGTCACTTTAGGACTTTAGGCGGACAGACATGACTTGTTAGGTTGCATTTGTGCCATACTCTTTCCATTTTCAGACGATGGACTGAAGAGTGCTCTGTGAGATCTTTAAAGCTTGGAATTTGTTTTTACAATTGAACCTTATAATTTTCTCCACAAATTTATTCCTGACCTGCTTGGTGTATTCTTTGGGCTTTTTGATGCTGTTTGTTTAGTGATGTTCTCTAATAAACCTCTGAGGCCATCAGAGAACAGCCACATTTATAACAGGATTGGATTACACACAGCTGGACTCTATTTATTAATTAGGTGGCTTCTAAAAGCAATTGGTTGCACTGGATTTTATTTAGGGGTATCAGAGTAAAGGGGTCTGAATACAAATGCGGCCGGCACTTTTCAGATTTTTATTTGAAAAAAATTGGAAAAACAAGTTTAATTTTTCCTCCACTTTACAGTTATGCACCACTTTGTGTTGGTCTTTCATATAAAATTCCAATAAAACACATTTACATTTGTGGTTGTACCATGACAAAATGTCAAAAAATTTGAAGGGGTATGTATACTTTTGCAAGTCGGTGTACATGTCCTTTTTGTCTGGTGAGGTCTGTTCAGCTTTCAACAAATAGTCTGATGATTCTTGTGAAATTTCATAAAATAGACCTCCTGAACACAGCCGGAATTATGATAATTATAGCCATTCAGAGATGTGTAGGCTTTCGTTGATTTGTGTGTGTAATGTCCAGGGTAGTGTATTAGAAAGTTCACACAGCCGCTTAGCCTAAATACTTTACCTATTTCTATCAGCGATGCTGTATGGATCAGGAAGCTTCTCTACACCAAGAATCAAAACAAACATAATTCTATGGTGGATCAAGGAATCTTTTATTTTCCACTATATAGGTCTGGATTTAGGTTGGGTAACCAAAGATGCTATTAAAGCACACTGAAATCATTGTCATGTTTATTTTACTAGGTTGAAGGATCTTATGCTTTAGGACATGAAAATGAGTGTTTTAACATCCATTAAGAAAATTCTACACAGTATTTCAACAGAAACATTGAGCAATATCTTGCTAGGTCTACATCCATTATACAGTTGGCAAATTGTGGCCTATTTTATAATGGCTCCATAAAGGGATGTCTTCTTTTCAATCCAATGGCATAATCATCGCTGCGGGGGCCTTGCAAGTTCTCACCACTGACTTCTCTAAAGGGGTGTATATGGTCAGAGATAGTACTCTAACAGTCTCTTGAATTTAAATGCTGCTCAGTTGGTATTGGGGACTGAATGAATGCCAAGAAAACTGTCCACACCATATTATCAGCCTAAAGTTTTAAACACAAGGCAGATTAATGGATTCATGTAATTAATGCCAAATTCCGACCTTACCATCTACATGTCACAGCAAATAAAATGTATCAGACATAATAAAAGTCATTGTCTATAGCTAATATTACACAACCATGATCAAAGACACGTAAAGTAGGGGTACTGAGGGTGCTGTAACATCACCGTATTTCAGCAGGGGGTCACTTTAGTGGTATCTGTTGCAATGTGTAACAGCTCCAACAGACGCTGATTAACATTCATACAACACTTCCCAACATGCAAAAAATTGCTTCCCACACACACAACCAATCAACTTTGACATTCACATTACACCTGTTGCACCTGTCAACACTTTCTCCATATTAGCCTCACATTATATAAGGTCTCTCTGAACATTCCCGCATTGCAAAGTATTGTCATAGTGTCTTTTTGTTAATGCATACCAAGCCATTTGCTTTAGCGTTGTATTTTCTGTGTATAATTAGTGCTCATATCCCATTTATGATTACCTGTCTCGCATGTGACACTGACGATCTTTGTATGAACTTTTCCCATTTAGTATTACAAGACTCTATCTTCTTTGACTTGGTCTGTTAGGTTCATTGTCCTGCTGGAAGTTGCACCTCCTCCCCAGTCTCATGTCTTTTGCAGACTCAAACAGGTTTTCTTCCAATTCCTTGTATTTGACTCTGTCCATCTTCCCATTAACTCTGACCAGCTTCCCTGTTGAAGAAAAGCATTCACGCAGCATGTTGACATCCTGTTTCTCTTATCATTTGACATTTGCCTGCTCCAAAATCCAATAAAATGGATTTTAGCAGGTAGCAACTTCAAAACTGTAAATAAAAACCACCAGATGATTAAAATATGCAGATGCCTATGTTCATGTTTAACAGGGTAGTTTGGAAGGCTTGCCTTTCATTTCACTTTATTGTTACAGAAAATGTATCTAACAAGTGCTATCTGGTTTCTGTGTGACATGAGTGACAAGTCTCATTTTTGTGTTTTATATGAGCTATAACTGAAACTCAATCTGTGTGTCAGCAAGGGCGTGATCATGTGCCCTCTGCAGATGAAGAGGGGTCAGGTAAAGCCAGTAGGTGTGATGAATGTACCTGTGTATAATTATTTGTGTTATCTTGGCTTGGTGTGAAAAAGTTTTAAAAAGTTTAAAAGTTTACATAAAAAGATACTGAAAACCTATTACTTTTCTACTTAACTGTGTTTATATCACAGAGCTGCATGTGAAATATGTTTTATATATTTTGTTAAATAATAAATATGTAACTTTACTATTTGATAGGCTGGATTTCTCAATTTTATCATCAACAGTGAAAAAGGACCTCTCAAGAAAAGGAATTATAATTTAGGATATTGATTTCATTATTCTCTATATAACCATAATAGATTTTTTTTCAGCGCATCTTAATCTCAGTTTAGAAAATATGGCATATTTTATTGTTTCCGATGGCCATATATGAAAATGTAAGCATGCCTGCAGAAAATTGTTGCCCCTACTCCTAACCAATAGATGTTGGAGAGCTATGGATGCTGCAGGACTATAAGATTTTCCTTGGAGGAGCTGCTGGATATTTATCTTCAGTTCTTGAGTACTGAGCTTGATACAGCAATATTGTCCAAGCTTCCTTTGTTATGCACCTGCCTATAAACATTGTAAAATGCATGAAGGGGAAATTTGGCTCAAGAACAAAAGATATGCACATAAAAACTTCTACAGTGGTCAGATGCATAGATGGTTTCAAATACGGTATATTCATAAAATTGGAGTGAACAATCTTTCATGCTCTCATAAAGCATTACAAAGCTGATGTTGTGGAAGCAATAGTTTATAAAATATAAGAATATGCTTTCATTAAACTAAAACTGAAACACCCCAGAGCAGCTGCAGATTTCATTCTCAGCTGAAGCCAATGACATGGTTCTACCTGGCTGAACACCAGGGCACTGGAAAGCAGAACTGAAAATAATGCTGTCCAATTGCAGTAACCTGCACAGTTTCATTCAGGGTGTTTCGAAAGCTATGGAAACATCTGCTGTATTTTGCGACAACTATGCACCACAGTTCTGAAGAAAATCTGGAAGGAGCCAAAATGGAACAAATGGATGGATGGACGCATGGTTGGATAAATAGATAGACAGACAGACATGGAAACAAAGAAGAGAGATTGGTGATATAATTTTCTAAAATTTGATTAGGTTGTGGGAAGCAGGTAAAACACATCATAACCACTTCACTTGGAGGTTTGGGAGAATGATGCTCCATCAGTTTTCACACAGTGATACATTACCCCTTTCAAATTATTCACATTTTGTTAGTTTGCAACCTGAAATAAAGACAAAAATAAAAAATATTTTTCCAGCTGTAATTACTCATTGCAAATTATAACACTAAACTGAAAGATGTAATAGCAACAGTTCATCTGACATGGTCAAGGTCACTCCCTCCTAAAAATTCTGATAAAAATAAATCAGTCAGGTGTAACTAATTACTTTCTCCACTTCTACATGCTCACCAAATCTAACTGGCTTCCACTTGTGATCAATAGAAATTATTCTGAATAATTCAGTATAAAAAACATCTAGAGCATTCCAGTGCTTAAGTGTAAGTGAAAGCAAACAATCATGTAAGGGTGAAATTGAACTGTCAAAAGATCTCAGGGATAAAGTCAGGTGACAGATACACAAACTGTTCAAAGACTTTGTCAATCCCTAGGAGCATAAATCATATCTATTAACTGGTAGAGCAAGAAGTAAGCTAGTCAGAGAGGCTACGAAGAGGCCCATTACAAGTTTAGAGTTTAAAATATTTTGGTAAAAAGTGGTCATTGCGTACATGTGACAACACAACAATGTAACAATATACCAAATGCTCCACAAATGTGGTTTTTAATGGGAAGGTTGGTAGAAAAATGCCAAGTCTCAATTAAGCTTTGCCTAAACGCACTTTCAAGATTCTGAGGCCAAATAAGAAATTGTGTTTTGGTCAGAAATGTAACTAATTGGCCTCAACACTAAATGAGGAAAGCCAATACAGTTTACGAACACCATACCTACATTAAAGCATGGAGGTGGTAGCATCCATTTGTGGGGCTGTTTCTATGCAGCAGGTACTGGGTCTGTTGGGCTTTTACAGAGGGAAACAATCCATTAGCAAACAGAAATGGAGAAGGGCACAAAGTTTAATAAATAGACAAAAAACAACAAAATGGTAGGCAGGCTAATAGTAAAAAAAACATGCAATGGTCAGAGAATTCAAAAAGACAAATAGAGTACAAGGCAAAGGTATTTAAAAATCACAGCAACTAACAAGAATGGTCAAGGAACAGGCAAGGTCAAAAACTACAAGGTAACAGATTTTCAAATGTTGGAAAGGCTCAGGAGTACACAAGGGTAGAGTCTAAATCAAAACAAAAGCACATGATGCCAGAAAACAAAAACTTGTTAAGGTAGTAAAAAAATGGATGGGGCAAAATGCAGTCAAATTCTCGAGGGAAAACCTGCTGCCCACTGCGAGAAAGTTTTCAATGGGAAGAAAGTACAACCTGGAACATGACAATGACCCAATGTTGGCCACACATTGGCTGAAGATGGAAAGGGTAAATGTTCTTGCATGGTCTAATCAGAGTCCAGACTTAAACCCGATTGAAAATCTGACCTAGGTCTGCCTCGGGGTCTCCTCCTGGTCAAATATTCCCAGAACACTTCTCCTAGGAAGCATCCAGAAGGCATCCTAGCCATATGTTCAAACCACCTCTGCTGGCTACAACAAAGAGGAGTAGCAGCTCTACTCTGAGCTCCTTTTGGATGTCTGAACTCCACACTCTGTCTCTAAGATCTAGCCCAAACACCTTTTAAGAAGGCTTTTCTGCTGTCTTCACCCATGATATTGTTAGATCCATGACTTCCTACAGCTTGTAGCCAGTACCCTCAGTGAGGCTAGTATTATAGATTTACCAGTAAATTGACAGATTTGCCTTTAAGCTCAGCTCTTTTTCTTTCGCCTTTTTTACATGTGGCTCTGAAGTCAGTAACCTGGAAAATGGACAAGATTACGGCTTGCAACGTGATTATGTTTCTGCATTTTAAGGGCTTCAGTGCCAAGAAAATATTTAAAGACGAAATGAAATGAAATGAAAGCAGTCTATGCACATTGCCCATCATATGACACTGTTGTGAGATGGAAAATTAATTTTCAAACTGGCCACATGACCCTCTCAGACGAGGCACGAATCGGACAACCATCTCTCATGGATGACTCAGCCACAGTGAATAATTCAATTTCAATTAAATTTTTTTTTGTTAGCACTTTTACAATTGACATTGTTGCAAAGCAGCTTTACATAGTAAAAGGAATTTAAAAAGGAATTTAAACATTTTCCTACAATCCCTACACATGAAGTGGAAGAGGAAAGAAGAAGGAAAGTGGTGTTACGGCGATACTATGAACAGACCCAAATGCAGGACAGAGATGATGAGATCCGGATCAAGTGCAAACAAGGATCCTTTATTAAGAACAAGGATTAGTTTATGGCAGTGTCTGGAAAATTGTTCATGAAAAACTGCACATGTCTATGGTGTCAGCATGCTAGGTTCTATGCTTGCAGACTGCACATAGTGTGAAATGACTAGACAGATGATTACTCTTCTGGAGAAGAATGAAGAGGATTTCTATGGTCGTTTAGTAAATATAGAGGAATGATGGATCTGTCTGTATGAGCCAGAGACAAAGAGACAAGAAAGCTAAGGTGCAGAGTACAAACTTCTCATACTACCTTGCCAAGGGGCAGACCATCAATAGTACATACTACTGCACACTTTTGAACAAGTGTGTGATGCTTTGAAGTAAAAACACCACGGTATGCTCACCAAAGGCAGAATTGCCTTCCCGAAAATGCTCCTGCTTGCTCATCTCAAGCTGCAGCTGTGGAAGCAAGGTGACGTGGTTATGAAAACTTGCCGTAACTGCCTAATTCTCCCAATCTTGCCCCAAGTGATTTGTTCCCAGAAATACATACACAAATACATATATACATATAGTGAAATGGCAAAATCAATTCATTTCAGTTTTGCTGCTCACTATAGACATTTGGGTTTGAATTGGATATGAGAAAAAAATTACAGTTTTAGCTTTCATTGATATTTATATCCAGATTTTAAATCACTTTAACCCACACATTTTTTTAAGTGTCATGCTGCTTCACGGCAGAGATAAAGTCGGATACAATAGGCAGCAATACAGTCTTCTATCATGAAAACAGTGCAGACCAATACACAATCATATATCAATCACAATCAATAGTTAGAATTAAGGCAAAATCAGGTGATAGCAACCTTGCAAATTTCATAACCAGAAGGTCAATGTCACAGGCAAAGCAGGTAATCATAAACCGGAGATGATCAAAGATCATACAATGAATAAACAACATGTAAATTACCTATGAGTAATGGTAAATTACTTATTGGTGTGAATGCTGAAAGCATTCAAACCTATGTTCTTCTACAAAAATTTCTTTATTATTATTATTATTATTATTATTAATATTCCGCCCACTTTTTTGGTGTGTAATTTCTTCCACATTTTTCATCATAGAAACACCATTCAAACATCAAAACGTTCAGCTCAATTAGGACATTGGAGCTGTTACTTTTCTCATTCCCAACATTCAAACTTTCTGAAATATTCAACATTTTTGAGGAATTTTTTCCCATTGAAATGCATGGACGGAATCTTCAAAATTTCCACATTTTTTAACTTTTTCACACATTTTCAACTCTGCACCATTCATTCATACTTTCAGCTATTAAGACCATGCAAACATCAAAATGTTCCACATCTTTCAGGGTTTTAGAATATCATTCAACACTTCAAAACCCATTCAAACATTTCAGAATATTCAACTTTGTTTGAGGTCAAGTTTTGGCAAAATGCTCAAAACTAGAGGGCAGGTAGAGTCGAGAGGAGCTGTGAAAATCTTGTGACAAGTGTCTCTTCAACTTGCTCTCATTCCCATATGGTTTCCTCTATGTAGATACTAATAATTTTTACACTATTTTACAGGAAAACTTGTGCTGATCGCAGACATGTGTCTAGTTAAACAAACGGATTAACCAAACTGGCTGCAGACGCCTCCAAGCGAGAGGAGCACCGACCAACTGCCCCATCTACTCCCATTATATATCTGATCTGGACAGCTGGAGCAAAAGGACAAAGTGACACTTTTTGAAACTGCTCCCATGACCCCACATTTAATCACACACACAGAAAATCACTGTGTTTACAAGACTCTTATCTGTCTGATGGTATCATCATCTTGAGGATAGGACTTGTGGTCTGGCCACAGGAGACAGGAGTTCGTCAGGTGTGAATCTGCTGAATCTCTGTGAATCCAACTGTCACAGGCAATTGTGCATGCAGTCACCATGGTAACCAGTAACAGAAGGTTTTCACACACAGCTGATTAAGATGAGCTCATTAGTGCAGTTTGACTGTGTGTTTA
>JAOUQZ010044461.1:0-11517 GCA_028564935.1 Neosilurus hyrtlii | reverse complement strand
ACACACACACACACACACACACACACACACACACACACACACACACACGCACACACACACACACACACACACACACAAATTCATACATCAAATTCTAGCTATGCAAAAGAGATCATCATGATCAGAGATATTCTACAGTGTCAGAGATAACACTCTAGAAATACCATTTTTTATTGTATATTATTATTTATTTTTAATTATTATTATAATTTTCTGAAGTCACCTTCTGATACTTGTGCATGTGGGGAGATGAGAGAGTTCACCCAGTGACTGTAAGTTGTAATAACTATTTTCACATCTGTCTGAACTTGGCTGTTTTGTAGTTCCAGGGAAGTGCCACAGGAATGATTATTTTATTAATGTTATAGGGTATAATAATGATTATAGGATATTAACCCCCATCGAAGTTTCCACCAGTGGAACCAAACAGAATTTTCGTTAAATCGTTTTAATTACTCGGTGAGTTCATGTATTAATTGAATACTTAAAATAAGTTTAATTATTAATGCTAGTAAAAAAAAACCTAGTAAAGGTTTTCTAAAAATATGAATATTAAAATAGATTCAATATTTACTCATTGTAATCTGTTTGAATCAACACTCCAGGTTACTCAGACTCCAAATGGTTAATAAGAATCTAAATATAAAAATAAAAAATAAAGTTTTCAGAAGCTTTAAATATCTAATATTAGTAATAACTATCTAACACCAGGAAAACATAATATAGAGTCATTCCCTCTTCTCAGTAATCTGATGTCAGGTCATTAAAATGTTGTGCTATGTACACACCTTCTGACCACACAAACCGTGCATCTGATAAAATTATATATAATATAAGAATATTGATTGGAAGTAATTTTATTATGTTAAAACACACACACACGGAGATGTACAGTCCTGCATATGAACTAGTTGTTCATATGGACAACACAACAGAACAGAGCATGGCACAACAAAACACAAGAAAACTCTAAATAGCATACCACAGCACTGCACAGCACAACCCACCGAACACAACACAACAACAAAGCACAAGACAACACACAACAACAGAGAACAGCGATACGCAACACAACACTACTCCCGCCGCTTATGACATGGTCTACGCACCATCACAGACTACAGTGGTAAAAACATCGCCCCTTTGAGAGCCGACCCTGCGCTTGCTGACCAGCTGAACTTCTATGCCCGGTTCGAGGCCATCGCCGCCAATGTTAATGTTACTGCTAGTGACAGTCTGCTAACGGGGGGTGACGACATCAATGGAGCAGCAGCGTTGACCGTGTCAGCACAGGAGGTACGGATGGCTCTGAGGCCCGTGAGCACCAGGAAATCTGCCGGTCCTGATGGCATATCGGGGCACATCCTGGGGAGCTGCATGGACCAGCTGACTGGTGTCTTCATGAACACTTAAATGAGTCTCTGCCTCACTCTATTGTGACTGCGTGCCTCAAGAGATCCACCATTGTCCCGGTGCCAAAGTACAACAAGCCCTCCAGCCTGAATGACTTCTGCCCTGTGCCACTAATATCTGCGGTGATGAAGGTGTTCGAGAGACTTGCAAAGAACTTCATCTGCTCCTCCATCTCCAGCTCCATCGACCCTCTGCAGTTCGCCTACCGTCCAAACAGATCGACAGAAGATGCCATCTCCCACATTCTACACACCACCCTCACACACGTGGACAGTAAGAATGGGAACTACATGAGACTGCTGTTCATTGATTACAGTTCAGCTTTCAACACTGTGATCCCACTCAGACTGTTCACCAAGGTGAGGGACTCAGGATAGAACACCCAGCTGTGTAGATGGGTGCTGGACTTTCTCACAGATAGGCCCCAAGTTGTTAGGTTGGGCAGTTGAGTGTCCAGCACCATCACCCTCAGCACTGGAGTTCCACAAGGATGTGTGTTGAGTCCCCTGCTTTACACTCCCTACACCTCTGACTGCGTGTCCACTCATAGCTCCAACTCCATCATCAAGTTGCTGACGACACAGCACTGCTCGGCCTCATCTCCAACAATGAAGAGACAGCCTACAGGAAAGAGGCGAAAAACCTGGAAAGATGCCAGGATAACTACCTGCAGCTGAACCTCAACAAAACCAAGGAGATAGTGGTGGACTTCAGCAGCAAGCAGCAGAGGTCCTACTTTCCTCTCTCCATCGGTGGTGCTCCAGTGGAGAAGATGAACAGTATGAAGTACCTCAGGACTCATCTCACCAACATTCTTACTTGGTCCATCCATATCCACGCTCAGGTCACAAAGGCAAGACAGCAGCTGTACAACCTGAGGCAGCTAAGGAGGTTCAGGGTCTCTTCTGAGATCCTCAAAACCTTCTATACGGCTGCGGCTGAGAGCATCATCACCATGAGCATCACAGCTTGGTTTGACAACAGCACCATACAAGACCGAAAAGTCCTGCAGAGAGTGATCAAGGCAGCCGAGTGCTGCACTGGATTTGATCTGCCCTCACTGCAGGACATCTACACCAGGCGCTGGTGTAAGCAAAGCCATCAAGAACATCAGCGACATTTCCCACCGCATTACCTGTCTTTTTTCATCTGCTGAACTCAGGTAAATGGTTCCGCAACAAGGACTGAGAGACTCAGGAGGAGCTTTAACCCACAGAGTATGTCAGTAACGATAAGAGCTGTCATTTCTTATCGTGCCACAACATGCAGGGTCTGTTGATCTTTGTACAGCATTTTATTTATTTATTTTATTGGAGTTTTGTGCCATACTGTACAGCATTTCAAGTAAATGGATTTTTCCGGTGCTTTTTCACCCTACTCCTTTGATACAGAATATACTCAAGAGCAGCTTGCTAGCTTGCAGAAGTCAACAGCCGTGAAGATGGCCTCTGAACTTGATGTGGATGTGGTCACTGTGAATTGATGCCTAGTCAGGAGAGGGTTTGTTGCCAGGACTGGGATGTGCTGCAGTAAAAAATGTCAGACATACTTTGCATCAGTTTACATAATGCTTTAGGTACTTTTTGATGTGGAAACGGTCCGGGGAGAACGCTCCAGATAACCAAATAGGTAAGCCAAATCTTGTCAAAACACTTTTAAGTCGTAACATAGTTGACCTGTAAAGTTTCACTAGTAAATATGTGTACAGTATATGTGTTTATTTTTTAAATATTGCTTACTTTGTCATTTAAATTTTCGTTGAGGATGATTGTGGTGGTGAGTGACAGGGGGGTCCAATTTTCATTATCAATGCAAATATATTGTTCTTTACTAGCTAACTGGTATTGTAAATATTGAAATATATGCCTTACCTCAGTGTATTTAATTACAGCTGAATATTTTAAGGCTGAAAGATCCGGGATTAATGTTTTTTGGTCAGTCAAGTTTTCTTTTTTTTCTTTTTTATTTCAACACTAAGTAAATTGAAGGCAGGCATGATTGCGTGTGTGTGTGTGTTTTTTTTCTTTTTTCATTTCTAACAGCTTTTGACAATGCGACTGACAGTAAAACACACAATGATAGAGACAAGCTCTTCTTTTTGGAGCAGTATACTAGTGGAGAGCCAAAAGATCTAGTGAAAAGCTGTGAACACATGCGACCAGAAAAGGGATACAGAGAAGCTAGACTACTACTTCATGATGATGATGAGTTGAACATAGATGATGCTAAAGGCTTCCAAGCATATGCGCTCTTCCTGATTGGTTGCCGAAAAACCATGCAGGATGTGGACTACATAGAGGAGATGGATAATCCAAGTAACATGAGAGCCATACTTTTCAAACTACCTTACAAGATGAAAGAGAAATGGAGATACAAGGCATTTGAAATACAGTAACTCAGAGGAAGAAAAGCTAGGTTTACAGATCTAGTTCTGTATATAGAAAGACAAGCAGAGGTGGCTATCAATCTTTGTTTGTCAATGCAACAGAGTTTTTGCTCCGTACTATGGGTCAAGAAAGGCTCGTTCATAGTCATATCCGGTCAGACCTGGAAGTCAGTGGACTTAAAGAGGAAAGGTACATTCACTTACCTGCAGTATTTACACAGCCAGGAATTCCTGTTAAAAAGGCAAATATTCCTCAGCAGAGTGACCTGCAGAGGTGGACTTACCATGAGCAGGTGAGCCTTCCAAGTAACAAGGCAGAGATTGGCCTGTTCATAGGTGCTTATTCTCAAAAGGTAGTAGAGCCATGGCAAGTCATTAATAGCCAAGGAGATGGTTCATACACTGTCCGGACAGCGATTGGATGGATTGTGAGTGGTCCCATTAAGAGAGAGGATGAACTGAAGAGCTGTAAGGAAGGATTGCAAAGTTTCACGGCAAATAGGATATCCGTGGCAAGCATAGAAGAGATGTTGACACAGCAGTTAAATGTGGACTTCTCGGAATGTAGCTGTGAAGACAAAACAGAAATGTCACAGGATGGTTGGCAGTTCATGCAATATGTAGAACAGTCCATTCAGTTGATTGATGGACTGTACTGTATCAGTCTACCTTTCAAACCCAGGTCTGTGAAGGTACCCAACAATCACAGTCTGGCAGAGCAGAGAGCGATCAACCTCAAGAAGAAGCTCATCAAGCACTCAGCGTTCCATAGTGACTACAAGGCCTTCATGCATGACATTATAGCAAAGGGCTACGCAGAAAAGGTGCCTGCGGAAAGTTGTCAGTGCAATGAAGGAGAGGTGTGGTACATCCCACACCATGGGATGTATCATCCCCAAAAGAAGAAAATTAGGGTTGTTTTTGACTGCACTGCTGAATATCAAGGGGTTCCATCAAACTATCAGTTATTTCATTCCAGTATTACAAATACCTTGGTTGGTGTGTTGACAAGATTTAGAAAAGAGGCGATTGCAATGATGGCCAACATAGAGGCAGTGTTTTATCAGGTTAGGGTTCCACAGGGACTCTGACTTCCTGCGTTTCCTTTGGTGGCCAGAATGAGACTTGAAAGGAACATTAGAGGAGTACAGAATGACTGTACACACCTTTGGGGCTACGTCCTCCCCAACCTGTGCTTGTTTCACCTTGAGAAAGACAGCAGAAGATGGAGGAAATGAGACAACAGCTAAAGCTGCAAAAACAATTAAGAGGAATTGTCCCTATGGATCCCTATGGATGACTGCTGTCGCCTCAGAGGATCATGTAATTGCACTTTCTCAGGGTCTCAGAGCTTTCTGTTTACAAGGGGGATTTAACCTGACTAAGTGGGTCAGTAATAGCAGAAGAGTTCTGTCATGTATCCCTATCAATGAGAGAGCTGTGGAGGTGAAGAACTTAGAACTGAGCAAGGACACTCTGTCCCTAGAAAGAGCTTTAGGAGTTCAGTGGTGTACACAGTCAGACACTTTCAAGTTCAAAGTGAATGTGTCAGAAAGACCCAGTACTCGAAAAGGAATACTATCGATAGTGAGCTCGGTTTATGATCCTCTTGGCCTACCTGCTTCATGTATACTCCCAGCCAAGTTGATTTTGAGAAAGCTGTGTCAGGAAAAGCTGAGCTGGGATGAGAGTGTCAGTGAAAGACATTCAAAAAAGTGGTTGCAGTGGCTTTCAGAACCGCAGGAACTATCCAGCTTCAAGGTGAAGAGATGCATCAAAGCTGACGACTTTGGTCTCCAGCACAGATACACAATTTTTCAGATGCCAGTGAGAATGGTTACGGTACTGCATCCTACATCGTACTCACCAATGCAGAAAGACAGAAGTGCTGCACATTACTAATTTGCAAATCCAGAGTTGCACCTCTGAAGAAAGTAACAATCCCAAGGATGGAACTAGCTGCTGCAGTCATAGCGTTTAACGTAGACAGATTGTTAAGACAGGAATTGGAAACCAATCTGGAAAAGTCCGTTTTCTGGACAGACAGTCTGACTGTTCTTAGGTATATTGAGAACGACGCGGCATGCTTCAAGACCTTTGTAGCTAATCGGATTGCATTCATTCGGGAAGCTACTTCACCATCTCAGTGGAGATATGTGAATAGTTCACTCAATCCAGGCGATGAAGCCTCAAAAGGTATGTAGTTTACTAGTCTCATCAAGAATGACATCTGGATTCATGGGCCTCAGTTCCTTTGCGAGGATGAGTGTAAGTGGCCTGAAGACCTGATCTACGTGTCACCGTAGACGATGACATCGAAGAAAGGAAGACAACACTGGTCAGTCTCAGCACCGTCACGGTTGTAGAAGAAGCTGGTAGGATACTACTCTGATTGGCACAGGCTGAAGAAGGGTGTTGCATGGATGCTGCATTTGAGAAACTTGTTCCACACTCTTGCAGTTAAAAGGAAGGAATATGAAGTTCTGGTGGCTCAGACAGAAAGGGATGAAACCAAACGTAATTCAAAGATTCAGGAAGAGATGATGAAACTGAGAAGGTCAATGCATAAGTCTTTATCTGTACATGATTTGGAGGAGGCAAAACTTGTGCTGATACAGCTCAGTTAAGAAAGATGTATCCTGAAGAGTGGACCTCACTGCAAAGTAAAGATTCCCAGGTAAAAATGTCAAGTCAGCTGTACAGGTTAGAGCCTGTTCTGCAGGAAGGTGTCATCAGAGTGGGTGGTCGGTTGAATAGGTCAGCCATGCCAGAAGAAGCCAGGTGCCAGTTGTGATATACAAAGAGCACCACATTGCAACTCTGATTCTACAACATGCCCACCATCAAATGGGCCTCTGTGGAAGGAAGCTAATTACAAAGGTCAGAGAAAGATATTGGCTTCCAGGATTGAACCGAGTTGCACGTACAGTCATATCAAGGTGCACCACATGTAGGAAATTGCATGCAAGGCGGGCAGAACAGAAGATGGCCGACTTGCTTGAGGAACGTGTATTACCAGACAAGCCTCCCTTTACGCATGTGGGCGTAGACTACTTTGGACCTTTTGAGGTCTAGAGGGCACATAGCAGGGTGAAGCGGTATGGGGTTATATTTACCTGCCATGCACTTAGAGCAGTCCATGTAGAGGTGGCCCATTCTTTAGATACCTCATCATGCATAAATGCCATCAGAAGATTTATTTGTATAAGAGGGCAAGTCTCTACTATGCGATATGACAATGGCACCAATTTTGTTGGTGGCGAAAGAGAGCTGAGAGAGGCGCTTGAAGGGCTTGATCAGTCCAAGATACGAAATGACCTAATGCAGAAAGGAATCAATTGGATTTTTAACACTCTGACTGCCTCTCATCAAGGTGGAATATGGGAATGACAGATACGCATTGTCAGGAAGGTGTTGAACTCTGTTTTGGGACAGCAAGTGTTGGATGATGACAGCCTTCACACTTTGTTATGCGAAGTGGAAGCCATCATCGATGATCGTCCTCTAACCACTGCCTCAGATGATCCGAACTTGGAGGTGCTGACACCAAACCATCTTCTGTTATTGAAGAAGCAGCCAGCACTGCCACTTGGTGTGTTCAAAAAGTGAGGACCTATTCACCCGCAGAAGGTGGAGACAAATACAATATATGGCCAAGTTGTTTTGGGCACGATGGACTCGAGTATTTTCCGTTACTACAAGAGCGACAGAAGTGGCACACTCTAAAGAGGAAGGAATGCCTGGGTGACTGGAAGAATCAAGAAGACCTTCCCAGACTTAAGAGGAGTGGTGAGACGAGTTCAAGTTCAGACCAGGTCTTCCATATTAGATAGGCCTACTAACAAACTTTGTCTGTTGCAGGAAGTAGAATGAGTGGAGAAAAGACTGCTGACCTAATTGGACTGGAAGAAAGAGTGTTGATTGTAAAAAGTTAGAATAATAGTAGATTTAATATCGATATGGCTCTATTTGAATATGTGTAATTGTTATGCATCCTGCCTACACAAATAGGGGCCAGAATGTTAGAGCCATAAATAAATTTTTTGATTTAGTATTGCAGTAATGTTATATTCAAGGAAGAACTTCAGTGTAAGATTTATTGATGTAAAAATGAGACTCTTATTTTGAAATAGTTTTTTTTTTATACCATGGGTAAAGTGCATGAGACTAATTGTAAACAGTGTGTTTGAGCAAGGATCAGAGAATCACAGGTCAACAGTTTTTTGACCATGCCAGCTTGATAAGAAGTCTTTTTTGTTTGTTTGTTTGTATTGAATAATGTAAATTGGAACAACTATTTTTCTCAATAAAGATGGTTTTATTAAAACTTTTGCATGCGTTCATTACTTTCCAAGAGTGATTATTGAATGACACAGATATTGGATCTGCTGCCATTACAGTCTTTACAAACTAATGGATTCAGATCATTAGTTTCTCAATGACTCAGATATCTTCATCTTCAAGTTTTGGTGGTAAAATGTAAGTTATTTCAGGTATTCTACAGCAGTGAGAAAGGCCTGTCCTTACTTCCACTTTAACACAACAGTACACTACACAGCACAGCACTGCACAACACTGCATAGCACCCCTCAGCACAACACAACAAAACACAAGACCGCACACCACAACAAAACACAACACCACACACCACAAAGCACAACACTACACAACACACCACACCACAACACAACACAAAACATTAACACATTGAAATTCCCCTTTCTGCTGTCCAGATGATTTAGGGCTGTGTGATGGAGGTGTGCAATGGCGTCCTCGGTAGATCGGTTGGGATGGTACGCAAACTGTAGTGGGTCCAGGGTGGCCAGTAGGGAAGAAGTGATGAAGTCTCTGACAAGCCATTTGAAGCACTTCATCTCTACCGAGGTGAGGGCCACTGGGCGATAGTTGTATAGGCAGGGAGGCTGAGGTTTCTTCGGGACCGGAACAATGATAGACTGTTTGAAGCACGCCGGGATTATAGACTGTTCCCAGGAGAGGTTGAAGATCTCAGTGAACACTGGAGCAAGCTGGTCGGCACAGGTCTTCAGGACCCGACCCGTGATGCCATCTGGTCCTGCTGCTTTCCTCATGTTCACTCTCCTGAATGCCTTTCTCACGTCGTGCTCTGAGATGATGAACGAGTTATCCTCTCCGGTATGCTCCAGAAGTGTGCTGCCCATAGCAATGTTAGCACTGCCAATGCTGTTAGCACTGTGAGCTGCAGCCTCCAAGCGAGCATAAAAGATGTTCAGCTCATCTGCCAGAGAAGTGTCTTCATTCACCGATCTGGAAGGTGGTGTTTTGTAGTCTGTCATGTTCCTTAGTCCCTGCCGCAAACTCCTAGAGCCACTCTGTTGGAATTGTGACTCTAGTTTCTGTGCGTAACGCTGTTTTGCCTCCTTCACCACTCTGCGCACGCTGTAGGACACGGTCTTGTACTAGTCCATGTTTCCACTGGCAAGCCCCGTGTTATACGCAGCATAATGGGATCTCAAAGCATCATGGACGGATTTATCCACCCACGGCTTCTGATTCGGAAACATTCTGATGGTGGTCTTCTGAACTGTGTCGTCCACCAGTTTTCCTACGAATCCCACAACCGCTTCCGTAAACATGTTAACATCATCAGAGCTGCGCCGGAACATGTCCCAGTCTGCGTCACCCAGAGCATCCTGCAGAGCGGGTGCCAATTGGTCCATCCAAAGTGCCACCTTCCTCCGAGCCAAAACTTCTTGCTTGAGCCTTTGTTTAGATTTAGGCATTAGGAAGATGGCGGTGTCGTCAGATTTCCCAAATGGAGGGCGAGATTGAGCCTTGTAGCTGTCCCTCACTGTAGTGTAGCAGTGGTCCAGTGTCCTTTCACCCCTAGTGGGGCAGCTGATGTGCTGGTAAAAGTTTGGCGCTGCGCGTTTGAGGTTGGCACTATTAAAATCCCCCGCCACAATAAGCGCAGCATCCTGGTGTTGAATCTGGTGCTGTGTGATTACTTCATGCAGCTCGCATAAAGGAGTGTCCGTGTCCGTGTCCGCCTGAGGTGGAATATAAACAGCTCTGACTATGACCGATATAAACTCCTGAGGTAGATAAAAAGGAAAACATTTAATGGTTAGTAGTTCCAGGTTGGGTGTGCAGAAGCGGGTGATAGGAACAATGCTCGCGCTGTTGCACCAGCTACTGTTCACCATTAAACACACGCCGCCTCCCCTTGACTTTCCCGAGTCCTGTGTTCTGTCCATGCGGTAAACCACTGGGTTCAGCAATGTCTTGGTGAAGCAGAGGAGATTGCAGTCCCAAACGTCTTTCTGGAACTTTACCCTGGCCATGAGGTCGTGGAGCTCTCGATTCTCCAGAGACTGGACGTTGGCGAGCAGAACGCTGGGCGGAGTGCACGAGCTCTCAGCCTGTTCCTGACACCGGCTCATTTCCCCCGGGGCCACTGCTTCAGGTCCCGTCCTTTGTTTTCACTCAGGATCTCCTTCGGCCAGCTCGGATCCGGGGTCAAAAACGTTAAATTGTGAGTACATTGTACACCAATTGAAATAAGAATATCCCTATCGTAATGAATGAAGTCCATGTTGATAAATTTGCTGGTTCTACGTATCAAAGTTACTTAAAAAAACGAAAACAAAGAAAAAAGTGGTAGGAGCTTTCATGACAGCGGCCGACTTCGAAAGTGGCAAAAGTAGAAGCGTCCTGCATGATAAGCTAATTTTTTCAAATTTGTTCTTGTTCTCAGGACACTAGATACCTGCTGTCTCTATCATGCACTGTTTGAGAAACTTCCCTTCGGAGAAAGGCTTGCTGGCTTTTGCTAATTTGAATGGCAGCAATTAACTTGCCTTCGTGCTTAATTCTTGAATGGCAGTCTGTCGGAAAAAGGTGTTTTGCTGAGCCTGCAAGCTAGCTGACAACCTCTGAGCGGTAGCCGTCTGTTCTTGCGTTGACTGGTTGTTAGCGTAATTAGCATGCTTTGTGGAAAAGTGACGGCTGATGTTGTATTCCTTTAAAACCCCAATGGTTTCTTGGCAAATAAGACATACAGCCTTTGACCGGACTTCAGTAAAAAAGTATTCAGTTGTCCATTCCTTATTAAACACTCTGCACTCACTGTCAACTTTTCTTTTCTTTGGCCCAAGCATTATTGCAGGTGGGTTCAGAGCAGTAGCAGAGTAATAACAGAGAGTAATAACAGAGAGCTTCGCAAAATCAAGCTACTGCACCTAATACGCCACCTAATAAAACGCCAGGCATTACAGGTCAAGGTCAAATGAATGCAATAATTATGAATTCTGTACCAATCTTCAGCTGGCTGGATAAAAATGACCAGCAGGCCGGATGTGGCCCGCAGGCTGTAGTTTGCCCACCCAGTTATAGAGTATATTCCATACTATATCTTAATTGAAAATCTACTTATTGTACTGAGCCAGCATACTATCATCCATTCCTCTGCTTTTCCTTTACAGACAAACAGACAGATCGATAAGTGTTAGGGCAATATTACAACTGTATCGGTTAGCAGGTGGATCAGGTTTACCCAAGAGTCCCGTTCAGAAAAAAAACTGCATGACCATATTCATATTTAATGACTTTTTAATGACATTGCAGTGACACAAATATGCTGGAGCACTTCATGGGAGTGGCTTTATGTAATTGTGTGTGTGTGTGTGTGTGTGTGTGTGTGTGTGTGTGTGTGTGTGTGTGTGTGTGTGTGTGTGTTG
>JAOUQZ010044460.1:0-11522 GCA_028564935.1 Neosilurus hyrtlii | reverse complement strand
CACACACACACACACACACACACACACACACACACACACACACACACACACACACACACACACACATATATATTAATTGTTGAATCACCATGGTTACACAGTCTTGACACACAGGGGAGTCAGCACCATGGCAAGCGAGCGGTGTCGAGCAAGCCTATGGAAGCAGTGTCTTAGTAGGGTGCTGATCCCCAGGATAAAAAAAAAGATCTCAAAACTCGTGCAAGCGTTTCACTGCTACATGCACACATAAACTCTGACTCTGACTAAACTCTGACTGTGGCAAGCACTTTTTTTTTATTTAGTGCATCACGGTAGTGTAGTGATTAGCACGTCCATCTCACTGCAAGAAGACCTCCCACAGTCAAAAATAGTCACAGTAGGCTAACTGGTTGTTCCAAAGTGTGAGTATGAATGGTCATGTGTTTGTTGGCCTCGCAATGGCCTGGCGCGCTGTCCAGGGTTTACCCCGCCATTGCCCAGAGTTGGTTGAGATGGGCGCCAGCCTCTCTGCAACCCTAATTAGGATTAAGCAGCTTAGAAAATGAATGAATGAAGTTTTGAGACAAATTAAATGCCATAAAAGGTCTTTTGCCACATAGAATCTATCTGATAAGAAATTTCAACAATGAAAGGACGTTACACATACGATGGTCCTGATTCATACCCTTGTAAAGCCGGGGTTCAGAGATTTACTCGGAACCCTTGACCAGGTATGTAATGCCTAGCTGCAAACATGTCACCAACAATGAGTTGCCTTGTTTATATGGAGAATGTCAAGTCAAAATTTTAAATGAGCGTTATAATGTACTTTATTTTGAAACAACTACATACACATGGTTAAGCTGCACCACACAGCTTTACATGAGCCTTGTTGTAAAACCTTCAAATTGTGGTAAACTTTAAGCTAGAGTACCAGATATTTGCATGCTGGTTTATTTTATCATCTTTTTGAAATTAAAGAAGAGCAAATCTGCAGAAAAAATCTTTTTTTGTTTGTTTGATTTTTTTTTTTAAACATACATATTTTGGTAATGTTGTGATTAGTCAGGTAGTTTCATTTGGGTAGATCTACTTACCACTGTAAGATTCCTGACAATACCTGCTGTTTTGGAGATAAACAGACCTAGACGTTTAGCATCCAGATACGGCCCTAGTCCAAGTCACGCAGACCCATACACTTACTTATTTTTCCTGTTTCCAACATGTCAACTTTGTAAACTGACTGTCCACTTTCTACCTAATACATTCCACTTTGTGGCAGGTGCTACTGTAACTAGATAAACGTTATTTATTTCACCTGTCAGTGGTCATAATGTAATGGATAATCTTAATGTTAATCTTAATGTAATAATTGTTATGGCTGATCAGTATATATTCAAACACTACAGGTTGTCTGAAAAGTCCAGAACCAATGGGAATGTGTTGAGCAAATACTGCATATCAAGGAAGATATGATACAGTGGTTCAGAAATTGCTTAGTGTGAAAGTAAATAATAAATAAAATATATAAGCATATGTATCAGTTATGTTAATTCAGGCATTTAAAGATATATCTGAAAAACATGCAACTAAAAACTCATGACCTCTTTCCTCACCTTGATCCACCTTGTGAGTCTCTCTGACTCCAAAACCATCCTACTGCTCGCTGTATTAGACTCCGCAACACTGTTTCCCTGTCAGCTCTTTGTGAAGGCACAGCTTATTCCTCCACTCCAGTTATATCCCAGGGACTCTACATCCACAATTTTCTTATCTTTCCCCTTTAGGAATGGAAAATCTCACCCCCTGACTCTCGACTGGAAACAAGCTGAGATTTCCACTTGATAAAAACCTTACAGAGCACCACTCGTGAGGTTCGTTGCTCTCCCCTTCCTAATGTTTAACCATGTAAATAAACCAAGTGAGCATGTGAAGTACTTAATAACACAAGAGCGTGCTGGTTAGATAAGGTATAGTTGATGATTAGATTTGTACTGAAATGTGTGTTCTTAACGGTTGCATCAAACCTGCTGTGATATTTGTGATGTAAGAATTAAATCTTTAAAATGGATCTGTGATAATTGCAGAGTATGTGCGGGATGTCACGCGATTTAATCTGCAAAATGAGTCTAATGCGATTTTGCCCTCTCTTTTGTAAATAAAAGTAATATACTTTAAAACATTAAAACATGGTATTACTAGCTTTTTAAAACGATCATGTATGACATCAACGGTTCCGTCAGGCAATGTCAGTTCTTGCTACTTGTGAAGTATGCACAAGTGCTGCCACACTACTATTACTAGGCATGCAAAGCAACAAGTTGCCTCCTTAATTGGCTGTTTCCGACCTGGTAGTGACGCAAACTCGTTTTGTCCTACTGGCTGGGCTGTGTGCAGCAGACATCAGTGTAAGATAACACATTATCAGCCAGTGTTGTGTTGCCGGGAAAATGGCGGAGTGCAAAGCATACGGCTGCACAAACAACAAGCGCAGAAATCGTGGAAAACATAGCTTAACACTGGCACAGGCCAAAAAAATTTTCTGTAAAATTCTACAGTCTGTGAAGATCACTTCAACCTGACCTGCTATCGGCATGACCTCCAGTTAGAACTACTTGACACGAAGCCCAAGCTTTTATATCTAAAACAGGATGCTGCTCCTGTGGGATTCCTTCATAAAAAAGAAAATTTTAATATTACTATGGGAAAAAAATGGAAAAAAATTAAAAGAAAAGAAAAGAAAAAGAAATACAGCAATCAAGAACAATAAGAACTGAAAGTGCTGTACATGAACTAGAACAATAAAACAAATACAGTAGTGTGCAGTGAAAATTATACACCACAAATTTTGTCTAAAATGGCTCCTAACAAAAAGAAGTAGAAAATTACTTCTCTATAATTTTTTGGTGAAAATGTATTTGAACAATGAATTGTAGGAAATAAAAACAAAAAAATTGAAGAATATCAATTTTTCAGAAAAATTTAAAAATTTCAGTGTTTTTGTTTATTAGCCATACTTTTACCTCAATATACTTGTCAGAATATTTTTTTTTTGGTTCTCATTGCCTACAATAGCATTGTTCAATACATTTTCAACAAAACATTATAATGAAGTAATTTTTTATATCTTTTTATTAGGAGCCCTTTTAGACAATAGTGGTGGTGTATAATCTTCACTACACACTACTGTAGTCTGATGTCAGCCGTCTGGAATTCTTCATAAAGATGTGTAATATATAAAAAAAAACATTAATGTCCATATACGTAAACACCTACTTACCCATATGTAATAACTATAATTATTTGCTGACAGAGAGGTGGATATTGCTGAATAGTGCCTGAGATGGAAGGGCAAGGTGATACCCACCGAGCCTGAGGCATATAACTGTTTTATAATATATTACACAGAAACATAAGAAAAGCAAACTATTATGATTTATATTTATATGCTAATTGATTTGATTATCCTGAGCTTGCAAAGAGGATCGTAGGCAATTATTGAATGAGGCAAAGTATGATATAGAAAATAATTTGGTTAAGGAGTTGTTATAGGAGGGATATCACCCTTCAGGACTGAATAATTCTCTGTGTCATATGTAAGCCATATTTCATCATTTGTTTATTATTCATTCAAAATATTTTTGTGCATACCAATCGTGCAATAATCACTCAACATATCCAATGACAACAGTGCAATAATTCGACTTGTAGAAGAATACCAAAAATAACTTGATGACCTTCCACCAATCAGAAATGAGAAGATATATATTGAATGAATAATAACGTCCATCAGACGTGAACCAATCAGAATGTGCCATTCCCGAGTAGTATTTTAAACAACAATACCATCTGTACTTGAGCAGAGCGCATGCACTTGTCCGCCCATGTACACACACAGCACACTATACACGCAAATAAAAAAAAGTTCAGCTCCATCAGAACTTAAAAATGTCAAATGATGTCTGAATCACACCTGAGAAATATTCTTCATAATGGAATGGTCTAAATTATGAATTTACACGCCATTAGTTGAGTGAAAGAAGGAATAGATGATACTCACAGATCCCCGATAGCATTTCTTTACATCTTCATATGTAAGATCATCTATCAGCTGCAGCCTATAACATGCAATAAAACACACACACACACACACACACAAACATATCATTTTTATTATTTTGTGTTGTATCTGTGTTTTTTTTATTTGGTACAAAGTATTTTGCTACAAAAACACTGTTTTTTCTGAGTCAGCAAGTCTCAAACTTTTCTCGTGGAAGTCTCTAACTTGTCGCTTTTCTTGCGAACAAAAACAAACAATGACAACTCTGCATCCTTCTCGCAACATGTGCAGACTGTTTAAAAAGAGTTTGAGTGTACTCTGCGTCAGAGCCTCGTTTTGCGACATTTGTGGAAATTTCAAACATGTTTGAAAGTTTTTGAGATGAGTTCACAAACCAGGCAACCAAAATGCGATGCGCGAATGTCACGAGACAAATTGAGGTCATTTTTAGAAAGAAAGGTGACAGCCACGAATTGTCATTCACGTAAGTCTATTTTCTATCGCACGTCTAGTGTGATCACCCCCTAAGCCAGGGGTCTCAAACTCGCGGCCTACAGGACAATAGTTTGCGGCCCCCGCCTTAATATGAAACTTTAATATTACTGCGGCCCGAGAGTTTGATATGTATGGAAGTTTACAGTGTTGTGGGTGGAGCTGAACGAATCAACCAATCACGGTGGGGTATATGGCTCTTGGGGGCGGGACATCGGCCGGGTTTGATGCAAGCAGAGAAACATTACTCGTTGAGTGAAAGTTACAGCAGCGTTGCCATGGAGAGTTCTCTTCCATCCCTGGATGGCTGTCCCGTTTCTATTGGGCACACGCAGACATTCGGCCCAACGCGCTGCGTTCACAACACTTCAAAATAAAAGTGTTTTAAAGTTGCTGCCCAGCGGGACATTATACATATATAAATGTATATAAATGTATATAAACACATATATATATATATATATATATATATATATACACACACACGTAAATGGTACTTAGAGAGTTAATATGAGGTAACTCTCTCTCTCTGACAAAATAAATCAAAGTGATGCGCACGCGGCGGGATAAAAGAAAAGTAAGGAACTCAATGCAGACAAATGTAGAGTCTGCAGTCACATAGCGACACCTGCCCATCAGCAATAACAGTCCCAGGTAACTCGACCAATTATAGGGTTGCACCAATATTTGTGGGTCATTGTTGTTTATTTGCATTGCCTCACACAATGAACATTACACATATTTCTATACAATGTAAAAAGGAGTCAAAACAAATTACATCAACAGCAGCACAGTGTCATTTCCACTTCCTTTTCCTGTAACAACAGCACGACGGATAACAGTCCGTGAGCAGTCGCATTTTCCCGCTCACTAGCCCGGTAATTTCTACCATCTACAAATGCCATGGTGTTCATATCATCATAAAAGACATGAACATCGAGCGTTAAAACAAAGGAAACTGCTACCGGGCTTTTATCCGCCGACCGCCGTGCTGTGGTTACAAGAAAAAAGGAAGCGAAAATGACGTTCTCTGTGCTTCGGCTAACCGCTTGATTGAAACTTCAAGGCAAGAGAAGCCATGTTCAGAAGAACAGTTCATGTTCTTCAATGTTCCATTCATGTTCAGGACAATTCATTTTCAGAAGAAGGTTAAAGGTTTAAGAACTGTTAATACAGACATTAGAACCTGAATACAGCAGATATAGAAGACTGAAGAAACCTCATATAGTCGCTAACCAGAGAAATCTAATTATTATTAAGATTATTATTATTTTGTTTATTTATTACTGATTTATTTTCTTGTTAATTCTTAATTTGTTTTTTTTTTATTTTTCCATCTTATTTTGTGTTAATAAATTAAAATAAAGAGATGAAAAGAGAAGACTGAAAATTTAAAAACAAAGCTTTTCTTGTGAAAAGCCTGATGCGGCCCTGCCTCACCCAGACTGCCTCCAGCGGCCCCCAGGTAAACTGACTTTGAGACCACTGCTCTAAGCGAATGGTTTCAGAAAGGCAATGTAGATGATTCCATTTGCAAGAATTCACACTGTATTTCCTGTTTATTTATTATGCCTATAAGTTCACTTCAACCGCGGTGGATTTTTGCATCAGCCAATGGTACAATATTATAATGAGCATACCTATACTAGTGATATGAACAAATAAAGGGAAGTAATCAAGATTAACATCCCAGAACCATGAAAACCCACTTTTATGATGCATATAAATTTTGGTTTTAGTATGGAAATTAGTGCTTTACATAAAGTTTACACAAATGCAACTAACTAAATTTTTTTTGAGAATGTTGCAGTCAGCCAAAGAACAATTCAATGTTTCCTGCGAAAATATTTAAACATCACCTGCTATTATCACCTTATTTGAAGCGGGGATTTCAGTACAGAAATGTTTTACTGATGAAAGTTTGTGTTTATGCACCAGGAATGCAAATCCAGCCCTGCTGAGTGGGTAATACAGCATGCTGAGGCATAGCCTTTAACCCCCATTGCTCCTCCCTGGCAGTGTGCAAATATGACTTCCTCAAACATCACTCACCACCCAAATCATTAGCACTTGCCTGGCACCATGTAGAAAGCTATGTCTGCCCATTTACATTTACAGCATTTGGCTCTTATCCAGAGCGACTTACAATTATGTTTTTTTTTTAAATACAGCTGAGCAATTGATGGTTAAGGGCCCAACAATGGTGATAGTGGGGATTGAACCGTCAACCTTTGGGTCAGTAACCCATCGCCTTAATCACTAAGCCATCACTGCCCATGAGGCAGATGATATTTTTTGTTGTTACTCATAAAATAAAATACCGGGGAAAACTCTATAGCTACAATTAAAGCATTGCTTGAAAAGAATGACATGAAATTAAAACATGAAATTAATTTCATGTCAAAACAGTTCAGACAAGTTATACAAGTTGAAATGCATGTCCTATTGTAAGTATTCGAAGGCCGTGCATCTCAGATGGGGAGCAAAGAAGCTTATGCAGTATTTACATTTACCATTGACCAGAAAAAAACGGAGAAAATGCCACATCACCTCAGAAATCCTGCTTGGGAATGTGAGATTTTATGCTCAAATCAAGAGTTCCTTTGAGTTCTGCATCCATCAGGGTCACAGGGAAAGCTGGAGCCAATCCCTGATGAGTTTATAACAGGTCCATTACAGATACAAACAATCATTCCCACTCACGTTCACAATGTACCCACCTCGCTTGCTTACTCACTCACTCACTCATTTGCCGAATTAGGGTTGCAGGGAGGCTGGAGCCTATCTTAGCCAACACTGGAGGAAGGCGGGTGTACTCTAAACAGCTTGCCAGACCATTTCAGGGCAAACACCCACAATTCATCTAGGTTTAATTTGGAACAGTCGTTTAGCCTAATGTGCATATCTTTGGACTAAGGGAGGAAACCGGAGTCCCAAGAGGAAACCCAGCTGCAAAACAATCTGAAAATTTCTGATCAAAACATACTGCTGATGCACGAAACAGCATATTTTTGATTACAAAACAGTACATTTTTAATTATTTACTGATTTTAGAAACAAGAGTCTCAGTACAGGCAATAAGCACAGAATCAGGCTGCAATAAAAGGTATGTAAGTATAAAAATTGCACAATCAGCCACAGTAGACAGTGAATTATAGACTGCACTGCACAAACTAGGTCACAGAATGCAACAGATATGACATCGGCTCTTTGGAGTTCTCAGGGGTTAGAGGTATGATGTAAAGTTATTATCATGGTTACAGCTGGTTATAAACAGCATTTAAAGTAATACCACATGAATTTACAAAAGAGAACCAACACACCAACCAATCCATCCATAGTCAACAATACACACTCTATACCACACAACCAAAGTAAAATCTAATTCTACTGTATATTAATTAACTTAATTATTTACATTTGGAGAAGCAGCACAGTGGTGTAAAGGTTAGCACCTCACAGTAAGAAATTCCTGGTTTGTTTCCTGGGCTTGGGCGTTTCTGTGTGGAGTTGCATGTACTCCCATTGTTTGGGTGGTTTTCCTCCGAGTACTCCGATTTTCCCAGTCCAAAGACATCCACATTAGGCTAATTGCCTGTTCAATACTGACCCAAGGGGTGTGTGTGAATGGTAGTGTGGGTGTTGCCCTGCAATGGTCTGTCGAGTTGTTCACAGTGTACCCCTCTGAAGCTACTAGGATAACATACATATAGCTATCATAATGAACTAGATATATGAAATAGATAAACAGATAAATATATAATGTTTGCGACCCCTCATCAGAAAGTACTCTGTAACTCTGCCAGGATTAAATGTTATTTCATTATTTCAAATGATAATTCAACTTAGCACCTGAAGCAAAAATAAAGACCATACATTTTAAAATGCCATACAATAAACTGCTTATTATCTCTGTTTGCTTGGCCTGTACAAGTCCTCTCTGTACAGACCTCACACTTAGTTAATAAGCAGGTTGTATAAGCACTATCATTAGTATTACCACCTGATAGGATAGTGGAAGCGATTACAGCTGTGAAGGATGTGGTTCCAGATGAACACGATAGCATATGAAAATCAGGGGTAAGTTATTGACCAGGTTGATTAGGTGTGTTAGAGCAGGAAAATCACCATAACCACAGTCGGGCCTCTCTGCCACACATCCTTCGGAAAAACTCAGCCTGTAGTGCAACCAGACATTGTACTTCTATCTCTCACGGAATGTGTCAAAGCTGCTGAAAACATAAGGGCCTCAGACTGCGCTTGTCTTTGTCATATTAATTAACTAAACTGTCATCTACAGTGAGAAATGAGAGCTTGACAGGCATGTAGACAAGAGAGGAAAATTTGTATCAGTACATGTCATATCATGTCAAAGCAAGCCTCACCACACGCACACATGCCTTCAAGTACATGAATCAGTCAATGTTTTTAGCAACAGGCCTCAAATTCTCATAAAGTTGTTCTGAATTCTGCAATGAAGGGGCTGGACAGTGTTTAGAGAAAAGGTCAGAATCCTTAGTCATCAGCGTGTCTGTACAGAGACTGACATATTTATGGCAAGAATTGTTTTTGTCTGTGGCAATTTTTTTTAATGACAGAACTCTTTATTTAAAAGTGGAAGACTGGTTTTACTGTATAAATACAGTGGGACACAAAGTTTGGAGTAACACAAACTGGTCAGGGCAACACAGTTAGCATCTTGCTTCTGACCTTTGTCCAAAGTGTAACATCATGAGAATCTGTCAGTCTTTATATCTTTAGCATAATCACATAATAGGTTCAAACCTTTCACCAAAGTTTTGTGAATTGCCTGTTATCACTTTCCCACATGATTTTTGCCCAAACTTTTCAACACTCAGTTGGCACTTGATTAGTACTTTTTTTGCACTTACTGAAAAAACAAACGGATAACAGCGAGCTACATCAGGTCCACATGGTCCATATCAGGGGTAGTGATGGTCGATCCGCTAACTCACTGAATGACTCAGTGAAGCACTAACTCACTGAATCATTCACGAACTGCTAACTCGCTGAATCGTTCAGTGAACGTTGATATACTAGTGAAAACAACTTTATTAAGTTTTGTAATTTGCAAACTAGATCATTCATAGATAAAAAAGAATGGAAAAGAGAAATAGAATTTTTGACTATTCTGTGTGATACCTCTAAGGCAGAGTAAATAGCTCAGTGAGTTAATAGTATGCCTTGTCTGGCCTGGCAGTGTTTTTTATTTCCTTTTTGTATTCATTTGAATCAAATGAATCGATATGAATCAATTCACTGCAGTCAAACAAACCGAAAGAATTGAGTTAGTTAAAAGAATTAGACTTCCCATCACTAATAAGGGGTGCAAGCTATCTGCACTCAGAGTCTCTGTTTGCAATTCCAGGAATAGATTTATTTTATTTAATATATAGAATCAGATACTAATAGTACTGGAACAATGTCACTACCAGCGAATGTTCATACTACTTCACAATGACATGCATCCAAAAGAGCATCATCCCTTTTGAATGCATTAGCAGTAGTTTAAAAATAATCAGAATGGTACTAATTTAAGTGATTACGATTTTGCAAACATAATCAACTGCTCAACTGAGCAGCAGTACAGAAGAGATTCTTCTGAGGGAATGAAAACCTGGGTGAAACAACAGCACACAGTGGTTAGCACTGTTGCCCCACAGCAAGAAGGTCCTGGGTTTAAATTTCTGTCTGAAGTTCCCATGTTGAAGTTTCATTCTGTTCTACAGACTGAAGCAGATGGTCAGAACTGAAGCTTGCAGAATAAAGGCCTCAGTCATTACCACGAGAGTGTAAACTGTACATGGTGCTCACATAGCGCTGCTTGATGCATCTATTCTATTCATTCGTGCAACCTCTGTTTGATCCTGGACAGGGTCATGGCAGTCATATGTTTTGACAAAACCAAAACTCGATACCCACATCAGAAAAGAAGAAGCAGGCCATTGGTAGCTTATCAGCTGAGCAGGAGAAATTTTCCCACCATTTTCTTTATTTATTGGGTTGCATGTGACGGCACCAGAGCACAGACACAACAACAAAATCAAGCTCATGGCTTTAAGTATGGAATATGGAGCTCCATTATTATATAAGATGTGACTTAATAGGTAAAAAATGGACAAGACTGCAGTGACATTCTCACCAAATGGAGACGTCTGATGTGGTGTGTTTTGTGATTATAGGTGGCCCTGTTGTGTGGTCTCAAACAGCAATTACTCAGTCTCTCCATTATTATGATCTCATTGTGTTGTTGTGAGCTATGGCAGTTTACATATTATAGTCAGACAATTAGCCTAATGTGCATGTCTTTTTTTTTTTAACTGTGGGAGGAAACCGGAGTACCCAGACAAAGAGCATGCAAACTCCACCCAGAAATGCCTGAACCCAGGACTTAGCATATGTGATAACCACTACGACACTGTGCCAGCCTTCTTAAAATATCTTATTTTAATCTACCCAGAGATCGCAAGTTCAAATCCAGGTCGATGCCACAGCCATCCGTGACCGGAAGTCCATGGGAGCTGACTGGCCAAGAACACTGAAGCACAATGAAGCACACTGCCTGAAAAAAAAACACTTACAACTTTTACTTAATAATGTAAAATGTACTTAAGATTTTTGTTTCTGTATTATTTTACAGCATTTAGCAGTATTAAGTCTGAATGCTACGTTTTCCTGAACTGTTTCTGAACAACCAGAACTAAAGGAGGGAAAATGCATTTAAGGTACATTAGGTAAGATTTCTCTAAACTTGTCAAGATTAAATTTCTAAGAGATTTACTCTTTAAGCCCAACCATTTTACCCACACATGAAGAAAAATCAGTAGTTCATAGTTGGCTTGGGACTGTCAAGCCAATTATATAACATCTTCATCTTCTTCATCGAATCATCCCCTCCTCGAATCGCCACCTTATCGTGGTGGAGGGGTTTGCGTGTCCTAATGATCCTGGGAGCTATGTTGTCAGGGGC
>JAOUQZ010044459.1:0-11524 GCA_028564935.1 Neosilurus hyrtlii | reverse complement strand
GGTGACATATGATCAGGAACTTCTCTTTAAGACAGAGGTTGCATTTTTTACTTGAGCTGTTGTAGGGTGAGTTCGATAACAGGATGCGCCAGGAAATGGAATGTTCAGATAGAATAATAGAATGCGCTGGAAAGCACACTTTTTCCTTAACCCCAACGAAACCTGCTCCAACCAAAAAACATATGGCTTCAAGTCCACCAGAAACTCTCCACCCATTGAGGAACTAAAAGACTTTGAGGACAACATGCCTTAATCCATGCCTTAATCCAAACAACAAAGTTCGGGCAAGTGAGCAAAGAATTCCTCAAAAAACTAAATAACGATCAACTAGTTTAATGCAGCCACGGACAAACAAATATAAAACTTCATCTGCTTCGACATCGAAGAATTCTACCCATCAATCAGCCAAGATCTCCTCAATAAAGCACTGGACTTTGCCTACACCTACGACAACATTACCGACGACGAAAGGAACATTATAACACATGCAAAAAACTCCATATTAACCCACAAAAATCAACCCTGGCAGGAGAAAGGCAACACAGCATTCAAAGTCACAATGGGGAGCTACGACGGCGCAGAAACATGTGTGCTCGTAGGAAGTTTCCTACTTTCCCAACTCCATCATCTCAAAATTAATGTTGGACTATACCGGGACGACGGACTCGCCATCATCAATGCATCACCAAGCGAGACAGAAAGGATCAAGAAAAAAATATGCAAAATATTCAAGGGCAACGGACTACAAATAACAATTGAGGCCAATAAACACACCACCAACTTCCTAGACACCACTTTCAACCTGAACAGTAGCACCTATCAACTCTTCACAAAGCCCAACACCACACTCCAATACATACACTGCGAAAGCAATCACCCACCCACCATCACAAGGAACATTCCCACCGGAATCAACAAACGGCTGTCATCCTTAACGTCTGACAGCACAGCATTCAACCAAGCCGCACCTCCCTACCAGAAAGCACTGGATGAGATTGGATACGATTACACCCTGTAATTCGAACCAACTGCCAGTTCAAAACCTAAAAACCGACAGCGCAACAACATCATCTGGTCCAATCCTCTGTTCAGCAAAAACGTAAGCACCAAAATCGGACACAAATTCCTTACTATAATAGACAAGCACTTCCCCAAAGATCACAAGCTCAGAAAAATCTTCAACCGCAACACCATCAAGATCAGCTACAGCTGCACAACACTAAAAAATAATCGACAAACATAATAAACGCATCCTGAACCCACCCAAAAAAAAACAACACCGCCGCATCACCCGAAGAAAACATAACATGTTACTGCCGACAAAAGAAAACCTGCCCGCTCAACGGTAACTGCCTGCAACAATCAGTCATTTACCAAGCCACGGTTACACGCAAAGACAACAACACAACAGAAACATACATCGGACTCACAGAAAACAATTTCAAAGCAAGATATAGAAATCACACCGCCTCATTCTGCCATGCCAAACACAAACACAGCACAGAACTCAGCAAACACATCTGGAACCTCAAAGACAGCAACATTGAACATTCCATTTCCTGGTGCATCCTGTCATCAAACTCACCCTACAACAGCTCGAGTAAAAAATGCAACCTCTGTCTTAAAGAGAAGTTTCTGATCATATGTCACCCCCGAACTATCAACACTCAATAAGCGTAACAAACTTGTGTGTTCCTGCTGCCACAGAAACAAAAAAAAAAAACAAGTGGACATGATCAAGTTTCTTACCCAAACATGGTAGAGATTTATTTAGCTTATTGAAAGTACTGTTTCTATACCTCTATGGGGGCACAACCATTTTTAAAATAACACTTTAATTTGAATCAAATTATACCATTTAAAATTGAAGTTATTTGAAAGTTATTTCATTTGATTGGAAATTGATTTGTTGCAATGAATGTGAATACAAAACACTCTAGCCTCATGACTTCATTGTGTTTATTTATGACAATCACGCAATAAAAATGGAACAAGTGGATACTGTATTGTTAGGACTTTGGTTCACTTTCTGTAAATAGTTGTTTAAGTAAAAATATACAACCAATAAATGTACAGGAAGCCCTGACTAATACAGAGAGAACAGCAGAGCATAACAGATAATCATCTCTGTACATCTCATAAAAACAAACACACACATAAAAAAATAATGACTAGAACTGCAAGCTATTATCAATAGGGTTCAAGCTCACCTTCCCAAGTCACTCTTGGTGGCCTTTTGGTGTGCAATTTCAAGCACTGTCTGTCAATGTAAATTCAGATGAATCTAACTGGTGAATTCTAAACATTGTAATGACTCGCATCAAAAAAGTAATGTACAGTCCAATTCACAGCTTGACAAGTTACCGATTACTGAAAGTGGACATATCGCTATCGTAGCAGAGTTGGACATGCTTTAGCCAATAAATAGATTCTTATGTTGTGCTTGTATATTGGGACAAGGACAGTAGTCCAGTTAAATGGACTAGTCAAACCATAACCGCAGCTCGACTTAACGGTACATAGAAATGTAGTCACTATCAATTATAACAAGTGCTATACAAATACAAATAAATTAATTATTCACTTCACTGGCAAATTAACAGAGAACAGGCATTACCAAATAGTGCCCTGTGATGTGACGTTAATCTAATTATATGATTAAATTTCCATCACCTGATTTGTAGACTGTAATAAAATGTTTTACTTAGACTTTTAACATTTAATGTTTCAAGTGTGTATGCAAGAGTGAAAGAAACACTCCTTGGGGTGAGCTTCTTGGCTTTCTCATTCTACTGTATAAGGTGTGGGTCAGGAATTACATGCAAAACAGCATGTTCCAACCTAGAATTTATTGATTGAAACGGGAAACATGGTATGTTGAATTAATTCTGGAAACAATACTGTTTTGTAACAGTGGATGTATTTTCCAAAAAACAAGACACTAATGCAGAAGCTAAGGCAGTACTAATGGAAATTATTCCTTGTTAGGGAATTCCTGTCAAATTGCAAGGAAACTCCTCAGTGAATGTGAGGATGAAATGTTGACTCATTGTGCAAACCTGTCTTCTGCTTTATCAACAAATCACAAGCAGGTGAAGGATGCCTTACTAGAACCAAAGCAAAGTGAGCTTCCAGATCCTACTCACAACACAGCCAGTGGTCACGGTTGAGGAAAGGGTGACCTAGATACATGTCAATCACTGTAAACGGGTTTCAGAACCAGATGCAACAATGAAGACAATACCAGAAGAACAGTAGTTAACTAATGATGTCAATTAATAATGAAGCCATGCGAAAAAGATTTAGCTGATTCTTGATGTTCTTGTGTCACACTGTGTAATATACTTTTTTATACATTGAGTAAATTGTTGTAAACAAGTCATCCATAAAGGACAAAAAGGAGGGAGAATGTAATGGAAAATTTTATTTAGACTTTTAACATTTAATATTTCAAGTGTGTATGCAAAAAAAAAAAAAAAACACTCCTTGGGTGAGTTTCTTGGTTTTCCCATTCTATAAGGTTTGGGTCAGGAATGTAGAGGAAAAAAATCTGGGTATCAGGCGCCACTGGGGGTGCTGTGTGTATTGGACCCATGAACTGAGGAAGGACTCTGCCCTGCCAGTCTGAAATGTCATAATGTCATATCCATAATGGTCCTCCATAAATGCTATCAAATTGCTGGACTTTCCGATCATGCCCTCAAATTAATTATTAATCATTAACAGCTTTAACTGTAAATATGAATACTTTAATTAAAATATCTTTCGAATGAGTGATCATATTTCCTTCATTTAAAGATATTTGTAATTCTGAAATGGAGAGCTATCAAATTAAGTAATCTCTAATGAAATGTCCTATATTTAAATTGTTAATGATGATACCTATAGAAAAGCAATTGTATGATTTACTGTACTATTTTATTACTCTGGGAGCTCGACCAGGTGGCATTGAGCTAAGATCTTCAAGGTCACTTAAAGACAGGCGGTAATTACAGGGTTACAAAACAGTGAAGCAATTGTTTTTTGTTTTGTTTTTTGCTAAGCAAGCCTCAACATAGTGATAAGCCTAAAGTAAACAATTTCAGCAAGTGTAATGCCAGAAATTAATGGTGGCAAACCAAAAACATAGTGAACTTGAAGGTATAACAGAGGGGGACTTGATGGACCACTCGGTATCTAGGAATCAGTCATGGGCGTGAGGAGGAACTTTGGGGATCGAATCAGAGCTAGAGGCTGGTAGACAGGGTCCGAGGTCCTTTCTCTGAACAATTTCCTTTGATGTGATTGATTGTATGTTTTTCTTTTCCTGAAGGCTATATAAACACCTGAAAATTTAATTTGTATCTCTTGCTTCATGAACTGGATTATTTTTTTTTGCCACAACAGGATTTGCATGCAAAACAGCATGTTCCAAACTAGAATCTCCTGATTAGGGAAAAGAAGCAGAGAAACAGGAATACAGGTATGTGAAACTCGCAGGAAAATTTTGTGAAACCACAGACTTCAGTACAGAATAAAAGAAAGACGGTGAGAAGAGAGAAATACATCCTCTCAAATGCATATTTCTGTGTGTGAGACCGGGGTCTCTTTGAAAAGATAAATAAATCATTGCTTGCTGTTATCAGGTGTGTGTCCACTACCTCTCCTCTTATACTCAAAGCACACCTGTTCTTCATTAAGTTAAGTGCTTGTTTATTCACTCTCTGGATTTCATTGGTTGTTCTAGCTTTCTAATACTAAACCAGCCTGATCTGAAGATCCCAGTCATGTTAATCTGTCTGTTTGCTCTCTCCTACTGTGGTTTGCCACAACCATGCCAGGCTCATTCAATTTGACTGGCACTTCTGGGCTTTATCATCTTCAATATTCATGTAGTTTCTACTGACATTTTTTGCATGTCTTAGTGTGTGTGTTTTGTTTGCTTAGTGTGAGGCTGAGTGGACATTTGCAAACCCTTTCTCATTTATTCAGTGGTTCTGCTTTTTATAGCAAACTCCCTTCTCCTAACATAACAGAATATAAAATATTCAGCCTAATTCAATGAATTAAAACATGAAGTTGTATCATTCGATTAAACTACTGAACACAACATGCTCCTGAGAGGACAATGACTATTACTGTATTAATCCCGCAAAGGAAGTTATTGCTTTTTTCTTCAACCCACCCAAAGTGAACACACATGTAAACAGTGAGCACACACACTTGGTGCAGTGGGCTACCACACATTAGGGTGCCCAAAGAGCAGTTGGGGGTTAGGTGCCTTGCTCAAGGGCACTTCAGTCATGAAGGTGGAGTAAGGGAAGGTTCAACTCACACCCCCTGTCGCCACACATTTTTCCTACTGTTTTGGGAATCGAACCAGCTCAGTACCTTCTTGACATATCACAATATTGAAAACATACAAAAGAGATAAAACAAGCAAAAAAAACCCTGTGACTGCACAGCATGCAATACAAATATGTAAATTGGACATGATACAGTGTAATTTGATTGCAGTAAGCATATTAATATCATAACAATGACATACGCTGGGCACTGTGGACATACTAACGCTGCACAGGGATTGTGTGCTTTGGAAGGATTCTTGTCATAAGCCAAACATACTGGACATAGTTACAACATACAATAAATGTAAAGAGGAAGTACAATGAGCCTACTTCAAACTCAAACCTCCAAGATTGACTGTGTTCTCTGAGATCACAGTGAAAAGTGAGCAAATCTATGACAAAATGTGAATGTGTGAAAGGGCAGACTGTGTCTCCTACTTTGACACATATCACCTATCTAAACAATGTGGCTGAACAAGCACTTCATGACAAGGATATTCCCTAGTGGCAGCAGCCTCTTAAAGCGGGACAATGCACCCTACCATTGTGAAAAAACAATTGTCCAACAACGGTTTGAGAAACAAACAGATTAAAGTGTTGAATTGGCCTTCAAATTCAATCCAATCAAAAATCGTCCATACATGTGTATGTGTGTATGGATATGTAGATGTATGGATGGATGGAGAAATAGAGACAGAGCTTTATTATTAACTGGTCTCTACTCTGTGGCTCAATGGCCACAGACATTCCAAGATCTAGTGAAAAGCTTTCCCAAAAGAATAAACTAAAGCTGGACAGGGATGTTCCAAAAGCACATATGGGGTGAGGGTCAAAGGTCCACAGATTTTTGGACAGTATGGATAGTATACATCAGTGGTCATCAACCCTGTCCCTGGAGATTTACAGACCGCTATTAGTTGATCAAGAACTTATTGAGGCAATGATTGGATGGACATGTGGTGATGAATAAGGTTGGAGACTTTAGGTAGGTAGATCTCCAGGAACAGGGTTGGTGACCACTGGTGTATCATATATTCACTGGTAAAACCTTGAAAACAAAATAGCAACAATAAAGCTGCTTCCAGTACATTACAAATGTGTATCCTACAAACAGTTCTGAGATTTAGTCCTATGTCATAAAAACCTTAACTGCTTCTGTGTGAGTACTCACCAGGACATCCATGTCAGTCATATCATGTGGAACCATTAAAGACTGCACCATAAACTTGTGCTTGCTCTTCTCATTGGGATCATAATCAAATGGCTGCAGCATAACTGCAAATAAGACATCACAAATTAATTTGAAAATGGCCAAAACCACTTTGACTACAAACCAGTGATAAGCCAATATTGAGGAACTTTTTTATTCTAGTATAAATCTCTGACAATGGATGGCATTAATTTACATTTGCAGCAACAATACTAACACAAACCTGAACTACAATAATTATTTATTGCTAGCAGTATTTAATTCCACTGCTTTTTTTTCCCCTTAATGGAATTTTATGTGACTTAAAATCACGAATCATCCAAGAATCCCAACCTGTGGCCGGGTAAAGAGCCACCATGCCCCATATTATGCTGAGTTGCTGCCTCAGCTGAAGGAGTATTGTGGTTTAAAGGCTGAAACACCTATTGATGAGGAGCTACACAACTGAAGATGTATCTCAAGTAACATACACTTGTGATGGGCTAATTGGCAGCATGTTAGCTACAAAAAATGCCTAAAACCCAAGGAAGGATTGACTCACCCCATTATACAGTTTCACTACATTTAACACCTTTGAACAATGTAGTGTCTTTTCATCACTACATTTAACACCCCATCACTACATTTAACAGTGGCAAGTTTTTTTTAGAGGAACTTCTTCAGATACAAGGAATCTTAACACCGCATCTTGTGCATTCAAATAATTTATGTCATGTCAGCACCTGAGCCTATAGTCCTATAGCCTATAGTTTCACTTCTGTGCATGTTCGTGTGCCCCATGCTTGCTGCCTAGTTATGCAGAAGCCAAACAAAATATGTAGCACTAACCTTAAAAACAGTATTTTCTGTTCTTTACAAGATTTACATGTATTTCAACAACCCAAAGCATCATGTTGAGGTCACTAATAGGTGGACCACTGTCTGAGTTTGGGCCCAGACACCATCCTACCCAGACCCAGAGCTGTAAATAGCGCTTTTTTTCTTGCCTTTATGGTATGCATGTTTGTGTGCCCCATGCTTGCTGCCTAGTTATGCAGAAGCCAGACAAAATATGTAGCACTAACCTTAAAAACAGTATTTTCTGTTCTTTACAAGATTTACATGTATTTCAACAACCCAAAGCATCATGTTGAGGTCACTAATAGGTGGACCACTGTCTGAGTTTGGGCCCAGACACCATCCTACCCAGACCCAGAGCTGTAAATAGCGCTTTTTTTCTTGCCTTTATGGTAGTCTACATGACCAAGTATTCCATGTGGGCACTGCATGCACTCTTGTTTGTGTATTGTGGCTGTGACAGTGACAGAGATGTGGGAGAAAGAAACACACTGGAAAAGGATAACTTGTTATCCACAGACAGGACGAGAGAGAAAGACCAGCGGTGAGAGAAAAACTGTGAATTAAAGTAAAGGGAACGTAACATTGTTTGTTTTAAATGGCACAAAGTAAAGAGTGAAAACAGTTTTTATTCTGGAAGAGACTCTTACATGTTCATCCTTGCTGCTGGAAGCTTAAAGCCATTGGGTCTTGTATGCTCTGAGACAGGGGCACTAGTGAAAAATGGAAACGTAAAATCCCACTGCGATACTAAACACAAAATTGCATTTAAGAAAAGTTACCCAAAATCTGAAATAAGCTTGCAAAAATAACTGATATTAAAGCCAAACCCCATTTACTGCACAACAACAACTGGCCGGTGTTCCCTTAGAGTAATTTGGGTTTTGGGAGATCACAAAAAATGTTTATTTTATTAAGTTTATGTATTGTATTAATCCAGCAAGAAAAATCATTGCCTCTGCATATAACCCATCCAAAGTGAGCATACACATTTGGAGCCATGAGCTGCCAAACACTAGGGCACCCAGAGAGCAGTTTGGACTTAGGTGACTTGCTCAAGGGCACTTTAGCCATGAAGATAGAGGAAGGGAAGGTGCAGCTTAGTCCTCCCGCCACCACACATTTTTCCTGCTGGTTCGGGAATCAAACCAGCAACCTTTAGGTCCCAACCTGCTTCTAGAACCACTAGGCCAGGGCTGCCATATGGAGGCATTATGATGGAGGCATTGTTACTTGTGTATTTTAGCAACTAAGAAAAGGCTTTATTGCAAACTGAGTGGTACAGTATCTACATAGAAAGCAAAATATGTGTGAAAATAGTTTTTCTTTGAAATTTTTGTTGATTAAATCTATGTTGTGTTTGTAAATACTAACAACTTAGCAAGAAGTTTTTATTGTTCATTAAGAATAACAATATGTTTAAATTGTGTTAGAAACGATTTTATTCCTGCACTTTCCTGCCTAATGAGACCCACGGAGCAGGGTCTGCTTTAGTAACATGTACCCAGAACCCTGCCATGTAGAATATACAGTCAGCCCCTCTCCCTATGCCCATGCTTTCCCTCACACACCACGGGGAAGATTAGTAATAAACAAAAGGGAGAGACTGTAAAGGATGACTTAGTCCCCAAAAGTAGGTCAACATCTGAAATATGGAAATATTTTAGATATAATAAAGATGTGGACCATAAGGACGTACTGTGCCGACTGTGCCTCGCTGTTGTTGCCACAACACGAGGTAACACAGCAAATCTTGTCAAAATCAGAGAGCGCTATATGAGAGTGCAAAGCAAGAATTCAAACTAACGTTACTACACAAAAAAACATTCCAGATGCCTTTGCTGCTGTGACACCATAACACAAAAAGTGCAAACGCCAGAGAGATTACGGATGCCATAACTTTTCACCTCGCAAATGACATGGTACCAATTAACACAGTTGCAAAAGAGGGGTTTAAAAACATGATCAACTCGCTTGACAAGTGGTATGCAATACCGTCATGCACCTCTTTTTCTCAAGTAGCCATCCCAGAGCTGTATGACAAACGCAAGGCACAATTTGAAAATGAGCTGTCACAAGTGGAACATTATGCTCTTACAAGGGGTTTGTGGTCCAGCCGGACAACAGCGCCATATATCAGTCTGTCCGTCAACTTTATGAATAAGGACTCTGAACTCAAAAATCGCTGTTTGCAGACACCATTGCAACAGGGCTGAGAGAAACAGTGGCTACTTGGGACCTGCATGGGAAACGTCTAATTTGACAACAGACAATGCAGCGAACATAGTGAGGGCTGCTGCCTTTAACAAGTGAATCAGGCAGCAGTGCTTTGGCCACAGACTGCATCTTGCAGTTGTTAAGTTAGACCAATGACATTATAAGCTGTTTTGGCCTATGAAAAAACCTGTACTGAAATAAGTAAAACATCAGCAAAGTAGTAAACATCTTTTACACAAAAATATGAAAAATTAAAAATAAGAGCAGTTGCATCAGCTCCCTGAGTGGTTCACAAAAATGTTATTAATGTATGCAACTTTTATTTTGTCTGAATGAATTAATATTGTAATTGTTTACATACAATATTTAACAATAATTACAAATATTAATTCATTTACACAAAAAGTTATATACATTAATACAATTAAACAATTACGGTTGAATAAAAACACAAATAGTTCAAATAAGTTTTGAAAATGTATAACTTTTCATACATGCCACCATAATTCATCAGACAGAATATTAATTGGTTTTAACCAACATCTCCCTGCCTGCTTTTGTGTGTAGTGCTGCATGTTAGAAAAAACTTGCACTGCAATTATTTTTAGCAATACCTATTGCAATACTAAAAAATATAACAATTCTCACCAAATCACTTGAATTGCTCTATTTGGAAAGAATTAGGTTGATTCACCAAGGTCAATGACATGTCATACCCTAAAATAAAGGGGTTCATTTGTGAACGAAAAATATTGCTGGTATATAAAGAGATCTAGGAGGCCATGTCTTTGTACTCCAGATTTAAACAGAGCATTAGGGATTGAAGCCTCATTTACATTAGGGAATCGACATGAGTGACAAAATAAACGTTATTTAACAATTTATTCTAAACTTTGTTGTAAACAGCAGCAAATTAGTAAACAAAAATCTAAAAATAAAAGAGTAGCTGCATCAGCCCCCTGAGTGGTTTAAAAAAATTTAATCAAAGAAAAATTCCAGTAATAATTGTCAATGTTTTCAATAAAAACATCAGCAAAGTAGTAAACATATTTTAAAAATATGAAAAATAAAAATAAGAGCAGCTGCAATACTTATTTCAGGACAGGTTTTTTTCATAGGCTAAAACAGCTTTTTATGTCATTGGTCTAACTTACCAAATGCAAGATGCAGTCTATGGGCAAAGCACTGAAGCCTGATCCATTCATAAATGTTATAAATAACCTAAATAACCTATACTTTATCTGTTGCAAGAACATGGTTTTATTTTGTTGTTCAAAATATGAATATGTATAATAATAATAATCATCATCATCATAACGATTTAATTTTGTATGCAAATACTACTACTAATACTTGTATTGCTACTATTAATAATAATAATGATACGTTTATTTATAAAATAAGTTTATTTATAAAAGCTGTGGCACCACTGTGAGATGATCTCAAGTGCTGAGTGTTTTTTGTTTCATTTATTTTTTTATAATTTTTTTGAAACCACTCAGTGGGCTGATACAGCTACTCTTTTATTTTTAGATTTTTAGAGAGACTTAAGGATGCCACAGCATTCATTAAAACTGTGAAGAAGTAAAACATTTTGAGCAGTAAACTGTCAGTGTTTTTCTGCTTAGTGTGACCTGTTTATAATTCCTTGCTCCGCACACCAAGTTAGTGTTATTTTAATAATCTGTTTACATATGCCTTTAAACAGACTGTTATTTAGGAATTTGTTAGGAGCTCACATTAGGGAGATAACTGAGCCTGAAACTGCAAGTGTGTCCTTTTGAGATTCTACTCCTATTGGAGTTAGCACTGGGTTTTCCATTGTTTGGGGATGGGATCGTTGAAAGTGCTTTCAGGGGTCTTTGTTTTGAGGCTTTGGGCAGTTAACACCCCCCCCCCCCCCCTTTTCTTCTTTTTTTTTTTTTTTTTTTTT
>JAOUQZ010044458.1:0-11525 GCA_028564935.1 Neosilurus hyrtlii | reverse complement strand
TGCTGAACCGCTTAATCCTCAATAGTCGCTGGGTTAAGGCGAGGTACACCCTGAACATCGCAGGGCCAACACACACACACACACACACACACACACACACACACACATATATATATATATATATATATTATAGAGAGAGAAAGAGAGAGATGTATGAAACTTGGACAACCCTTATTACCTGTGAAACTGGTTAAACTTGTTAATATATTATATTTTACTTTAGGTTACAGTATATAAATTGATTATAGCAACTAATTTTGCTGTCAACACAAGGAGCAAAAGAGTTTCCTGATTTTTAAAAACGGTATATTGTGGGTCAATCGGCTGGTTGACTTAACCAATGTCAGACTGCACGAAACCTTGGGATTCCTCTTGCCACAGTCAACAGAGGGATTGTTCACCAGCAAAGGCAAGGAATCAATATCATTCCATTCAGGTTGAACTGGGTTCTCTGTGTCTTCAGATTGTTTGAAAATAGTCCCAGTTGTAAGGCAACTGATGTTGCAGTGAAGCTCCAAGTGAGTCGGAGTACTGCTGTGAGGAATCTCTATCAACTTGGCTATGAGTCACGATATGCTAAATAAGGATTTTATGTAAGCACTGCCAGAACTGCATGTATTCCATCAGTTTTCATGAAATTGTAAATGTTTTTAAATTAAATGTTGGTTATTGCATAAAGACACAGCATGGGCAGTATCACAGTGGTTGATTAATTTTCTTTGTAGGTGAAATAGAAGTACTCGGTTCTTGTAACATCCCAACATGTCCGTATTGGACACCTATATGCACCAAGCGTAACAGCTTTGAACACAGAAACAGTGTTGCAGTGCAAAGTATATATGAATCGACATTAGAAAAGGCTGGAAACTACAGTAAGGTCTAATTGCCAGAGAAATTGGTTTCAACTTACCTCTTGCGTAAGTTTTCTGTCCAGCTCATGTGGAAGTGTTATGAACGACTTTTTAATGGAAAGATTACAATATATTATATTGTACATTATACATATATTGAGGCTAGAATTGTTTGCAGTTTAGATTTAAGGTTTTACAGGGCAGGCCTCATTTTGTTTAAAAAAGAAATCCAAGTTTAAAAACATACCATTATATCTGTCAAACCTAACGTACGCAAGGGTGTATGCAAGGAGTGTGTACTGAAAGTAAGGTGAAATTTTGTTAATTGCTTAACCACAGCGGTCTTTTATTGCATGTAGTACGAAAATGTGGGTTATATCAAGAATGTAAACACAGTAGAATTTGAAAATTTGATGAAAAAGAATTACTATTGTTGTCTTGACTACTGAAATACTTTTATGTTTTGACTACCATGTTACCATAAATCCATTTAACATATTGTAAGTCATTTGCATTTCTATGTATAAATCTTTAAAAAAACAAAAAACGACATGGTGTCCTTTTTACTTTGTCACTGTGTAACTTCTGTTTATGCAGATTTGGACCTTGTTGCTTTAAGTTAACTGAAATAGTGCAGCTAAATAGTGAGCCTTGTGGAACTGAAATTTGGAGCACAAATTATGTTTTTTTTTATTTTTTTTCTAGCTGTTGGCGAGACTACAAGATCGAGTAAGAGAGTTATACAGTTCTGCCTGCCACCAGAGACACAAATAATGTACTTATGAGAACGAACAAGTGAGGCTCAGGATGCCTAATTCAAATGCTTTATAATGTGAAACCGAAACAGTCAGAGATTCTTTTTATTATTGTTGTCACTTGAGTGGCTCATTCTGGTTATCTACCATCAGGTTTTGACCACATGTGTGCTGTTTATTATTTCTGACCACAGCATGACATTGGAAGAGTTTTGACCTCTTATTCTCGGTCACTGTAGTTCAGCTATACTGAATGTATAGCATTTACATGACCTTTCTATTGGCTATAGCATGGGTCCACTTTCAGCTTGGAAAGATTGTTGTACAATCAAATGACTTTTCTTCCAAATTCTTCTTCACCGCTCTAAACTCTTGCAGATGGATCACGGTAAAGTAGTTGATTAGAAAGGCATGGGTAGGGAGGAAGACTAGTGATAGTAATTACCAAGATTTTCATTTTTGGCAACGGTGAGGATGACAAGCACGTTGTAGAGTAGTTGTGCGAATATGGTAATTTAAAAAGGGAAAATACAACACCACAAGTATGACTGCAATATAATGCAATATAATTTCCGTGGTTATATATGCGTCAACACAATAGTTTTTGTGTACGAAATTTTGAAAGGAAATAGCAAGACCAGTTATTTATTTACAGTCTTTAATTATTCATTAATTTCGGTTATAATTATAGGCAAAAAATGTTGAGCAGCATAAACTTTTAGAATATTAGGGCTGTTTCATGGTCAGGGTTGTCTTTCTAAAATTATACAAGGGACCCTTTTAAGTCGGCACTTGTATACTTTATGACTGTCGTATATATTGTTGTTGTATAGAGAAAGAGTAGTCCCAGCTACCCTAGTGAAGTGTTTTCTCAATTCTGATAGTGTTATCAGAGGAAAATATTGCTCAAATTTTGACTAAGTACAGAATTCACTTCTCTCCACTGTAATAAAAGCAATAGCTTTTACCTGATAAAATTCTGAACTACACTCGTAATTACTAACTTTTACTTTTACTTTGGAGGGATATTTTCATACAATCTAGAAATATGTTCTGCTGCTTGTAAGCTTTATTTATAATCTAAGTGGCTTCATTCATTCAAGATACTTCACACAAAATATTCTCGTACGTAGTCTTGTAAGGTGTTGACTGGTAACAAGAAACCACAAGAAAAAAGAAGTTTTATTTTTGAGCTCCTGTAAACCCAAAAAGTCTACCCTGATTATGAAACAGCCAATTATCACATTACAGAGGTTTTAGGTTCCTCAATGTCACAACAGCAAAATATGTGTCCTATTGTTTGACGTTGGTGAATTGCGATAGTGTTGGGTATCAACAGATTAGAAGGGAGGAAATATAACCAAACTTAACTGGTTGGGTGTTAAAATTTGAGAGCTAACATTAAGGATTAGGTCTTATGGTTAGGTTTAGGGCTAAGTTGGAGTTTATTCTCTGGTGGTGTTTGCAGAAAAAATTACACTGGATCATTTTTCAAACCTCATAGATGGAACAAGAAAATAAAGAGCTCTATTTTCAGTAACATATCGTTATTCATGCAAAGTTCTGCTGCAGTCATGATTAATGGAGTGTAAGGTGTCTGTATGGTTATTTGCATAAATGTAATACATTTATGCTTCTTTGGCTGCAGTGGACATGTTGCTACATTGTTTCTGTTTGCAAAGCATTTCAGGAATTTTCTTCTTCCACTCTGTTTGGAGTGTGCATCTAAAAACACTCTGGTTAAAGGGCTATTTGGAGATGATACCAATAACCATTGACTTCCAAAAGTAACAGGACGCCTACCATATGTGGGAGTAGAGTGGTTGGGCCAAGTCTTGGGGAGACAGGGGAGAATTGGGATTGTACAGTGACAGTTACAATAGACAATCATGGGTGCTTGTGAGGTCATGTATGTGGAGGAGGGTAGATAGCACTTTTGTTATGGCACTGGACAGAAGCAGTTTAAAAAGACGTAGTTGGCTGGTTATCTTTCGTGTGAGTTACTCCGATACCGATTGATGTTTGTCTTTAGCTCAGGACTGCGCGTTCGTTCCTAGTAAGTTATTCAGTTCAGCAAGCCACTGATTAGCTGAATTATATGTTCAGATAATTAGAAGTTCAACTTCATCTTTAAGTTGGACAGAGCATGCGTTTGTCCGAAGACAAGGCAGAGGTAAGTTTTTAAGTTTCTTTACTAATGACATAGTAACTAATGTCTTGACAGTAGTAATGGTGCTAGTAGTATTAGCGTAAACAGATCAGGTAATGTATCGTAACCTAACGTTGTTAGTTACTATTTCCAATTTTGCATCATTTTCCCACCAAAAGTAAAAGTTGAAAGTCGAATGTGACATTAGATATGCCAGTTGGTGCCACACGGAAGGTCACTGAACACGTGTTTGCTTCACCAAACATTTTACATGTCCCTGTGGAAGCACTGATTTGGAACAATCCAAATACCATAGCTAAAGGAAGACAGTCATTCGAAGTAAGACTTAAACTTGTCTCCCTTTGTTCTGGCATTGTCCTTTCTTCATTGAATAATATAGCACTTTAATCACCATATAAAGACTTTCGAGTTATAATGTTTGAATCATCATACTGTACCAGTGCACCTAGCCTGCTGTACGGTACTGTACTCTTAAATAAAGTGTTCTTTGGCATGTAGCCTACTTTATACTCCTTACTCTAAAAGTGGCGTTACTTGGATCTGGGCAAACTGATTGGCTCCTCTCCTGTGCCAAAAAGGGATCATTTAAGGTGGTGATTTTGGTGATCAATGGCTTCTTACTTACAGCCTTCATTTATGTGCAGTAATTCATAAAGGTGACGTTTATTATTCACTCTAGTGTTTATTTCTTTCTTCTGCCAGTTGGGCACAGATACCCCGAGCCTCACCATTGTTCTCTCCCTACCTGCGTAGCATTAGCTGGGACGAAAACTCCATGATAGCTATGCTTACAAGATTGTCAGGGGTGTTGGATAATGGCTTGCTAAGCTGAGCTTTATTCGTAGCTGGAGAAGAATATAGGATCCACTCTCTTTTAAACATTAAACAATAAACAATAAATATTTTGTTACCAATTTGGATCTTGACTTGATTTAGTTTTTGGGTAAAGATCCAGGACCAGTAAATTTAATGTATTTTTGTTTTTACTAGCTGTGCATGGGTAAGAGGTGATGGATGATCTTTCCAGAATCAGGAACACAGAGGATACCATGTAAAATAATACCACAGTGTGAAGATATGTAAATCTTCTGTTTACTGCGGGTATTCACCGCAGGGTTAAATATTCTGAGTGAAAACGAGGAGCTTAGCCAGACTTGAATAATATCTTGGGCAGTTGGAAGGAAACTCCACCTCTCATAACACTGGCCTGCACTGCTCATGTACACAGTCATTTCTCTTAGACTGCATTAATGGAATATAATCTGATGTTAGCTATGCCAGTCCTAAAGCATGGGTTTAGGCAAGCATACAGGAGCTTCCACCTGCCCAATGGGTAAGCTAACGATCATTGAACCCCCCTCAGTTGGGTAAAATTAATGACTCAAATGATTTTTCTTAAATGGTACTGACAGGTTATGCTGACCGTATGTGAATGGAAGAGATGCAGGCAGAGGACTTCATGTTCTCTGTAACTCTGTTCTGTACTCATCATTCAGTGGTATTAATATGCTCGCGTGTACCTGGCCAGGTCTTTTTCCTCTGCTGTCTGTCTCTTACACAAACAACATAATGCATGTGCCCACCCTCTTACATAAGAAATCTTTTTTGCTTTTAGTGCCTTGATGTGCAGTTCAGGACTGGATATGTCTCCTTCTGCAGTGACCATCTTGTATTGCCATAAATGGAGATTTTCTATGATAATCCACTAATCCACCCGTATTATCGAAGATTAAATTGCTTCACTTTGTGCATTTAAAGTGCTGCTGGAATCAAAATAAATTGCTGTTGCAGAGCCTTTTGTGCATTTTTCTGAGTAATATGGGCTGTTGCATGATATTTTCTGGGAATGCACTCTGTTGTAAATATTCTTGTTTTAATTTGTAGTTAATTACTTCTAAGAAAATAAAATTTGCACAGTGATTCATATCTAAACCTTATTCATCTGGTTAATCTGTGCTTTGTAGCAGTTTGACTTTTTGCAGACTTTTCCAACCATCCCTTGAAAAAAGGTTGACGCTTGTTTATTTATTTGTTAGTGGCCCAAGCATCAGCTTGGAACCCTCTTGTAATTGCTATGATGATGATGATGATGATTACTATTTCACCAATTTTGCCTCTTCATCATGCCTCTTCATCACTACTCGTCCTCTTCATCATGCCTCTTTATCACTTCTCTTGTTCCACCCCATCTCTCCTCTACTGGCTACTGGATACATCTTGGAGCTCTTGGTATAAATATGTCTTTTAATCAATCCATTCACAGTGACAGCTGGGATTTCATGTTTCATTAAGGTCCTTAATAAAAAAAAGTGAAGTTTGCGCTGATTGGATAGATCAAATCCGTGTGGAGAGTCCAGTCAGAATTCTAGTTCAACCCCCAAGACTGTTGTAGTTAATTTTTTTTATCCCCTTGTTCTTATAAGTTAGGTGATCTGATTAGGTCTCTCTCGTCTCAGTTCCCAGGAGGTTTAGTAAGCTCCCAGGTTTATTAATTCCCCTATTGTAACAACCCCCCTTATACAGTTAGTCAAGATATTTTTTGATTTGGAAACCTGCAACATTAGACAAGCAGTTCCCTCTGATACTACAATAAGAAACTTATTATGAAATATCAGTAATGAAACTCTACACTACTAGTAACTACTCTGAGATCACAATATGATGTGATATAACTCTCCGTCTCTCTTTCACAATGTCTCTTTCCCTGTCACGGCTGATGTATGATAAAGTGGTCTTTGCAAAAGTCCTATGACATGTTTGCTGAATCAGCATTGCCTGCCACCTCCTGCTCGTATGTCCTCCTTTTTAAGCTTTTGCACAATGCATGCTTTGTCGAGAGCCTGTAGTAGAAGCAAGTATCTTTGGCAAGAGCTGCTGTCCAAGGCATAAAAATACTCTAATCACCTCATAAACCCTCACCTGAAAAATCTTCAACGTTCACAGCGACTCTTTGGACCCAGCGTAGCCTGATTAAAATGTCAGCTAAGCTCGAACAAGGGCACTGTTGACCTTCATTTCAAGCAGGTCTGTTTTTTTCAGGCTTTGAACAATTAACAATTAAAGGACTGATGGGAGAGGTATCAAAAAATGAACAATTGAGCATTGTGTTGAGTGGTCAGCAGAACCAGGCAGGACCGGCCTCGAGTGAAGTAGCTATAAATGTTCTCAAGCAGCACTGGGTCTGTCTCTCTGTGCGTCTTCACACTTCAGCTCCATCCTCTTAATCATGTTGAAAAAGAAGGACGGAGAGACTAGTGATTCTTTTGTGAGAAAGGTAAGAGTTGCTGCTTGCAGGGTGGGGTTCAGAGCTCAGGATGGAAAAAATCTGTGGGAAAAGTGAGTTAAAAAAAGGCTAATGTATGTTCACTAAAGTCTTTTAAAACACTACTGATCTCTGTAAACCTTCTAGTGTTAGCACTGATAATGTGTAACTGCTAAATTAAGTTGGTAAAAGTTTAAGACTGGTTGAGGACACGTTACGTGCATTGCTTGTGATGAGTGATAATAGGTGTTGGATAGGGTGTAAACACGTACGGTACAGCTTTTAAAGAATTTAATTTATACTGTATGGTACACGTGGGAATGTCTGAGCCATGCTAGTGCCTCATGTACAGTGTGTCATCAAATATTGCTTCATCACTCTCTTGTCTATACCGCGACCCTGGCCAGGATAAAGTAGTTATTGAAAATGAATGAAAAACTAACTTGTCTAAGCTTGTTTCTTTAGGCTGTTCAGTACTCAGTGTTAATGTTCATGCGGTGGAGTTAACATTACGTTGTTTTTGTTTTTTTTGGTAAAACATTGACAATGAAATGTCGAGATACAAGTGGCTCAGTGGCCTTTCTCCACGTATGAGTCAAGGTTCCGTTTAATCCGGCTTTGTGTTAGACATCTCACTTAATGAGTCAAAATCCTGTTTTCCAAAGCACACAAAGTCAAGGTTTTTGGAAATGTGTGTGAGACAGAGATTGTGGTTGTGAGTCATGGCCGTATGCTCAGTGTGTCACACTGTGTGGGCATTAACATGACTGAAACAGTTTGCTGGCTTAACCACAGCTAACCCTGTTTTCCTAAAAATAATATGGTTTATTAATGCTCTAGCAAAAGGTGGCAAGGTGCCTGTGTTCTCATTGTTTGTACAATGTTGCACTTTTTAAGTTTTATCAGCAGTTATGGAAAAGTACGGTGGGTTTTCATTCTGTTTAGGGAGGCGATGGTTCAGAAAGCGCCATCCTTACCAGTTTCCTAAATGCTACATTTTCAGCAGTACTTCAAACTATGACTGTCTAAAGCACAAACCACTGTTTTATCCAAAGGAAGCCTATTTTTGACAAGTAAAAATGTCAGGCTGTTTATTGGGCTGTAGGTCATTTTTTTCCTCCTGTACACCAGGTACAAAAAAGTAAGCAGTTAATTGTTGATCAGGGCAGGATTTCACTTAGCCAGACATGAGGTAAATTGACCTTGAGTAACTTAGATGGTCATTCATTACTTGTCACTAATGATTAATGTTCCACTAGCTTCAGTATGGAGTATTGTTTGCACGCCCTTCTTATGTCAGAGGGCCATTTTTAATAACGCAGAGGGATACGAGAGCTGCTGTTCATCCAGATAATGCCATAAACAGAGGCATCATCTGCAATGCTCTACTTTAATCCTCTCACAACACAGACGTCTTCCTGGCAGCTGCCATGCCATGAATAGTAACTTCAGTTTAGCCACACATCCTACTATTGCTGGAATCAACCTCATGGGGCACAGTTCCATAGCGTTCCCAGAGATTTCAGGCATGTTTTCCCCTGGAGGAGTCAGGGTCAGTTTGAGTTCATATGCCAACACTGCAGAATGATCACAGAATGTTGCTTTAGAGAAATGTGTTTGTCAAATCCTAGAAATGTAAACCTGATAACGGAGGTGCAGCAGCATTGAGAGGTCATGATTAAAAGTGTAACTGGCCTGAGCCACAGTGTGTAATTAATTCAGTGCCTCAGTGCAAGGTTGAATAACAGTTCTGATGTGTTAGAATGTTAAAGTTTTGTAAAGCCCTTTGAAGAAAGGCAGCTGTCAGTAAACTGTACACACTGTTATGAATAGAGTTGTGCTGATAACCTTATCAGAATCAGAAATGTCGCTGATGCAGAAAATGCTGGGTTGGTATTTAATTATTTATTTTGTACGGTGTTAATTCCACAAGGGAAACTTTGACTTCTGCATTTAACCCTTTCAAAGTGAGCACACACACACCCAGACCAGTGGGCTGCCACACATTGCGGTGCCCAGAGAGCAGTTGGGGGTTAGGTGCCTTGCTCAAGGGCACTTCAGCCATGAAGGTGGAGGAACGGAAGGTGCAGCTCACTCTCAAACCACACATTTTCCCTGCTGCTTTGGCAATCGAACCAGTGACCTTTCGGTTCCAAAGCTGCTTCTATAACCATTAGGCCATGGCTGCCCCCAGGATTTGGCTTCTGAAGGGCACAAACACAAAGTTAACACAACCCCCAAACAGGGTCTTGAATCCTGGATCCTCAGATTTAAAGCCTGATGCTGTAGTGACTGAGCTACCTAGTGTTTCAGAATTGTAAAGAATTCATAACATTACCTGAGCAGGTTTCATGCAACATTAGTTGTATATATTGTTAACTGTAGTAACAACGGCATCAGTGACAATCATTGTGGCTTTCTGGAGAAAAAGCAATTAATATCTGAAAAAAGCACTTTTGTCCTCCACATGTAATGTCTACTTTCCGGAGAAGACATTTCCGACAGCCAAAGGATCCCAATGAAGCCACTTAGATTATAAATAAAGCTTACAAGCAGCAGAACATCTTTCTAGATTGTATGTAAATATCCCTCCAAAAGTAAAAGTTAGTAATTACGAGTGCAGTTCAGAATTTTATCAGGTAAAAGCTACTGTTTTTATTACAGTGGAGAGAAGTGAACACTATTGGAATTGAGAAAAGTGTAGCTGGGACTACTCTTCCTCTATACAACACCAAACAAGAGACAGTCATAAAATATTCAAGTGCCTACTTAAAGGGGTCCCACATATAATTTTAAAAAGACAACCCTGACCATGAAACAGCCCATAAACAGGGTTTAGTTAATAAACACAAATTAATCCCGGGTGTCAGCGCTTCTTCTACACTGGAGAAAACATGATGGTTTTGTCATCTTCTGTTTACTGCCACCAAGAAGTAGAACTTTAGGTTGTAAATTCTGCGAGCCACAGTTAGAAGTAATGTCTGCAATTTGGAAGCGACATGTTATGCAAGATAACAGTTCCAAGAGGCGGTACCAGCTATCTTACAAAGCATTTGACCTGGCAGGAAAAGTGTGTGAGGAGTGAGCCACTAAGCTCGGTGGAGTGACCGGGACACTCCCGTTCTTCCACCTTCACAGCTGAATTGCACTTGAGCAAGGTACCTAATGAGGTGGGAAGGACGAACTGTATCAAAGCGCATACAGACGGCGTGATAAGTTTCACAAAGACAGTCTAAAAGCGATACAGATAACATTAAGGCCGACTTTAAATTGCTACTTTTAGGAGATGCTGCTGAATAGTTTTCTTACAGGAATTGTAATAAGTTTTATCTACTGAAATTTACAGCAGAAAAGTTACATTTTTAAATTCATTTTAAAAAGTGCGTGCTTCCATGTATACACACGCACGCATACACGGTGAACCAATCAAAACTCCCATATCCCATAATTGCACTGAAAGGTCAAATATTGATATCAGGAAGGAAAAATGGTGTTGGTATATGGACAGGCAAGATTCAAGCCATCTGCACAGATATCTAACTTTCAATTCAATTTTTTTACTTTTACATTTTCACCACTTCTATGGCTATAAATGTTTGATTAGGTGAGTAATGAGTGAACGTTTTATACCAAGTTGTCATACCAGGTTTCAAAACGGTTTGTTATGTACCACCATGAGACTCATCCATTTTTGTTCTCTTTTTCAACATTGTGCAGCAGATCCAGTTTGCAGACCAAAAACAGGAGTTCAACAAACGACCCACCAAGATCGGACGCCGCTCTCTGTCTCGCTCCATCTCTCAGTCGTCTACAGATAGTTACAGCTCAGGTACAAAATCATCCACAGACATACTCACCCAGTCATTAAAGTACTGATTATTATTTTACAGGTAGGGTGGACAGGTATTGGGTTCTGTATGAGGCAGGTGTTTTAAGTCTGCAGGCATAACTGTGAGAGCCAAAGAGGGTGCAAGATTATTAGATGTTTCGTCATGAAAAAGGAATTATAACTGGCGACACAGTGGCAGAGTGGTTAACACATCTACCTCACAGCAAGAGGGTCCTATGTTCGAGTCTTGGACACAGGTGTTTCTGTGTTGAGTGAGCATTCGCCCCCCCCCCCCCCGTGCCTGTGTAGGTTTCCTCATGGTATTCCGGTTTCCTCCGACAGTCCAGTGACATGCACATTAAGCCAATTGGCTGATCCAGATTAACGATGATTGTGTGTATGTTGCCCTCTAATGGTCTGGTGAACTGTTCAGGGTGTACCCTGCCTTTTCCCAGCGTCATCTGAGACAGGCTCCATCCTCCCTGTGACCCTAGCAATAGAAGTCAGCTGTCCTGCAAATGAGAGAGAGTTAGGAAAACTTTAATGTTCTTTCCTCAAGCCATCAGGCTCCTAAACACCCAGGACTGAATTACACACACATTCTCTCTCTCTCTCTCTCTCTCTCTCTCTCTCTCTCTCTCTCTCTCTCTCTCTCTCT
>JAOUQZ010044457.1:0-11526 GCA_028564935.1 Neosilurus hyrtlii | reverse complement strand
AAGAAGAAAAAAAACAGAAGAGAAAAAGAAAGAAAGAAAGAAAGAAAGACAGAAAGGGAAAGCCGGCAAACCTGCTCAAATCTTTTCTCCACCCCTTGACAGCAGTAACTAGTTTCCTCCAGACACTTCAGTCTAATAGTCCTCTTACGTAAGTGCTGTGCGAAGTGAAAGCTCTGATGTAGCCGCCTTGTAGGGTTAAAGTGTTCGAGTGTTTAAGCGTGTAGTCCCAGTTACACGTTGGCTTATTCCACACGGCTGTGGCTGGGAATGCGATGCGTTTTTGCGCCGAAGCGCGCACGCACGGACGCGTCGGACAGGACGGGGCAGCGCTATGATCTGTCGCTCGGATCTGATCTCGGACTTTGACAGGATGAGAAAATGTGAAGTGGAATTGCATGGCCCTGGTAGACATCGCGCCGATGAGCTTCCTTCTTGTCCTCTTCCTCATTTTAGCCTTGGGATTTGGGAGTAAACCCAAAAAGCATAAATCAAAGGTAGGGGCAAAAAAATAAAAAATCAAATCAAAATAAAAAAATAAAAAAGAAGAAGCCTCAATCACTCTGGTTTACACAGTGGCTGGATGTCAGGATTTTCTCCTGTGTGCATTTGTGTTTTCTGTAGCAGTGGAAATGTCAATGTTATAAATATAACTGAGCGCCCAGGACAGGATATACTGCAACCTATCTGTAAAGTCTACTTCTGTCCCAGCTGGAATGACTGTAGTAATAAATATAACCTACTGCACATTATAACCTTATATCCTGCTTAACATTTTACCATATCATGCAATAGAAAGGACTATTTTATATGATTTTTTTTTAACTAAATGATCTGTGCATGCAGTACCTTCTGAGCATTATAACCTATTTATACTCTTGATCCAAAAAGTCGCAAAGATGATTGTGCAATGTGAAGATTATATAGGATCTGCATAGACACCTAATAACATAATAAAACCCAACCCTAGAATTAAAATGATAATCTATCATGGCTCGGTGTAAATCAACAGGCTTATTATTTACCCATAATTTTTTTATTTTTTTTGTGTCCGGGGGGGATACAAAAATAAATAAATAAACAAATAAACAAAATATAAGAAATAAAGAAAAGAAAAAAAGTAAAGAAAAAAACGAATCAGCACTCAATAGTGATAAATTAAGAAGGAAAAAAAAATGACGCATGTTTTTAATCTGGAAACACTTTCAGTTTCACATCTCAGAGCAGGACAGAAAATGTGGGCTTGGCTATGCAAAAGAAGGAAAATGTAAAAATAAAACTTGCTCGGTGCTTTGGGTGCCAAGCTTATGTTTTTTTTGTGTTGTTTTTTCCCCCCAAAATGATTGATTTAATGATTAAAACTAATTGTTACTACATGACTGCACATTAAGCCTGTTCTTCATATACATCATCTCAGAGCACAGGGTCAGCCAAAATGCATGCCTCATGCACCCAGAAAGGAGAAAGGTTCTGCTCTAGTATCCAACCAAATCTAGCCATTTACTAGTGAATAGCCTATGTATTTTATCTTCCATTATTAGTTCAATCTGGCTGAATACAAAGGTTTCCCGGCCAAACCACAACTGCTCACCGGCTTAGTATCTCTAGTTCATCTGCTTTGTTTGTTTACAAAAACAATAACAAGACCGTGTGGCCGGAGGAACAATCTTCCCTATGTGACATGACTTGGCTTTGCGATACCAATTCATGGAAAGTGGAAAAGTCAGAGATCAAGGGTTAAGAAACAGAAGGTGGCATAGAATTTCAAGAAAAATTAAAAAGATTGCGTGTTTACAATCATTGTGCCCATTGTACAGATAATAATGTATTTCATGTCTATTTAATATGCCTGATGTGTTCTATCTTCCATTATTGCCTCTTTTTGGTTGAATACAAAGGTTTCCTTTGAACTACCCCTGCTCACGATCTTAGTATCTCTTTTTCACCTATTTGCCCCTTGTTTTGGTTCTGTGTGTTTGTCAATACAACCCACATGTGTCTGTTTACAATAATTAAACTGTGTGACTGGAGAATGGTTTGGCGCATGCGGTTTGGCAGTGCAACCCCAATTTGTAGAAAGCGTAAAAAGTCTGAGATCAAGAATTAGGAAAAGGAAGGAGGTATACGATTTCATGAGCGATAAAACTAGGGTAGGGTGGGGCCGTCCCAAGCATACACTCAAAATGAGCATTTCAGAGGGAGAGAGGAAGCAGCTACCTAATGATTTGTGGAATTTTTACGTCATGCGAGCTACACAGAAGGTACTGTGATGCACCGATTTTCATTCCGCAGGAACTTGTGTATTTGTTTGTCTGTCCGCAGTCCACAGTCTATAATTAGATAATTAAAAATTCAACTTCAAATTATGATTCAAGTTAGAGAGACCATGCATATGTCTGAGTACCCATAACAACCCATAACCGAGTACCCATAAGCAAAAGGTCAGTGAACTCGTGTGTTCGCACCACCAGTCATTTGGATTAGGAATCATAATTTGGTGCACCACTGCTCTTTAAACACTGGTAAAAACTATTTAGCATAAGAAATAGATTTTTCAGTAAAATATTTATTGCTAGCACATAACAGTGTACTGACCTTCAGGAAGGTGGCACACTAGTGTAGTGGTTAGTCTGTCTCACAACAAGAAGGTCCTGGGTTTGAGTCCCTTGCTTGGCGAGGGTGTTTATGTGTGGAGTTTGCATGTTCTCCCTGTGCCTGTGTGTAAATGGTTGTGTGTGTTGGCTTTGAGATGGACTGGTGAGCTGTACAGGATGTACTCCACCTTAACCCAGAGCTGGCTCAGATTGGCTCCTACCTTCTGTGATTTTAGTAAGATTAAGTGATTCAGCTAATGAATTAATACAATAATATCCATACTTCATATTTCTGGTTCTCATTGTCTTTTAATACACTACATTTATACACTGCATGACCAAACAGTTGTGGACACCTGACAATCACACCCATAATGCAGTTCTTCTCCAAACTGTTTCCTCAGAGTCTGAGATACAGTAGTATAGAGAACGTCTTTGTATGCGGCAGGAATTAAATTTCCCTTCACTGGAACTAACAAGCCCAAACCTCTCCAAAACCTCAACTATGTTCCTGTGCACAAAGCGAGCTCCATGAAGACATGGTTTACCAAGGCTAGTGTGGAAGAACTTGAGTGTCCTGCACAGAGCCCCAATCTTAACCCCACCGGACACTTTTGAGGTGAAATGGAGCACCCTAGAGCACCAGTTCAGAACTCCTCACCTGACATGCCCTTGTAACAGAATGGACAATCTACTCTCGAATATCTAGTGGAAAGCCTTCCCTGAAATGTTGAGGCTTTTATAGCTGCAAAGGGTGGACTAACTTTGTTAATGCCAAAGTTTTGGATAAGGATGTTCAACAAGCAAATGTGGGTGTGATAATTAGGTGTCTACACAACTTTTTGATATACTGCATACATGCATCACTCATTCATAACACTCAAACCATGGACACATGAATAATATTAATTAGTATGCATGAATTAGTATGTACTACACAGGAATGGCATGAGCTGATTCGTTTTTTTTTTTTATTCGTCGTTAATAGACATTATCCCGAGTGGATAAGCGGACAGATCCGGCTGCATGATTATTGTCACTCTTTAAAAATGAAAAAATAAGCCATTAATATCTTGTTCTTAGTTTGCGTTTTTGTGTTTCTGTGTAGTATATACCAAACTATTGAAGAAGTTTAAAAAGGCGGTGTTATGGAGCACAATTTATTTATATTTCTGCAGAGCATAAAATGAAACTTTGAACGAGTTTAAAAAGATGCCACTAAGGAGTGCACTTAGGTTTCAGTCTAGAATATACTAAAACCCTGAATAAGTTTAAAAAGACACCATGGTCGAGAATGCTTTACTTATGTTTGAACTCTAGATGAGCGTGAACATGAAGTTTATGTAAATAAAATTGTACGTCTTCGTAAACACTTATTTGGTAGCTCGAGAATAGCAGTAAGTTGCTCCGCTCTGCTCATGACAAGCTTGTGTGCGTGCAGATCTCACCTGCCACTGTTATGATTAAAAAAATTACAAATAAACTGTAAAAATCTTGTTTTAGTTTGCTTTTCTTATGTTACAGTGTAGTATATATTGAAACAATTATTCATCTCAAGCTTGTTGGATACTGCTTGAATTGAGTAGACTATTCAGTGACAATCACCTTGCCTTTTTGAATTAATGTTAATTATGTGACTGCAATAGAAGTCCTACACTACCGTAAAGGAGTGTGCTTATTAGGAAGCAAGTAAACAGTCATTTCTCAGTGTTCATGCTTTCAAGCAGAAAACAGGCATGTGTGAGGATCTGTGCAACTGTAACAATGGCCAAATTATGAAGCATGGACCACTGTGTCAGATTAATCACCAAAAGTTCAGGTTTCGCGGGATGTCTATGGCATGCAGTGGTTATTTCCCAGTTAAGGAGGTCTAAGAAAGGACAACCAGTGATCTGGCACTCACTAAAACTTTGCAAAAAGTATACATTTCTATTTATTAAAGAACTTTTGAAGATCACATCCACACCTGGAGCAGCCAATTAGCCTAATGTGAATGTCTTTGGACTGTGGGAGGAAACCCACGCAAGCACGGGGAGAACATGCAAACTCCACACAGAAATGCCCAAGCCTGGGACTCAAACCCAGGACCTTTTTGCTGTGAGGTGGTCATGCTAACTACAATGCCACTGTGCCACCCTCTTCCAAAAACTGTCAGGCAAACTCAAAATGGCAAAATGGCAAAATGGCGGACTTGCGCACTGAGTTGGTCACTGATTCTGAAATTCAACAAAATGTCGTCGTCCTCAAACTGTAAAGATTGCTACACAATATGGCCCATTCAAACTGTGAATCAGAATAAATAAAAGTGGCAGTGTTAACAAACTGTTTCACTTTGCTGTTTACTTCAGAGGGCTTTGCACAAAAGATAACCTTCAAACAGTAATGCACGATATGGAAAAAGTTTAAACATAGAACAAAAGTTTAAACACGAAAAGTTTTCCTGTAAGCCGCAGCATAAGTTACCACAAGGCGCAATGGTTAGCACGTGTGACTCACAGCTGAAAGGATCCTGGGTTTTCATCCGGGTACTCTGGTTTCCTCCCACAGTCTAAAGACATACACTTTAAGCTACCTAACTATTCCGAATTGACCTTAGGTATGAGTGTGAATGGATGTGTGTGTATGTTTGTTGTGTATGCCATGGTCTGGCAGGAAGTTCAGGCTCAGTCTCCCTGCAACCCTAATCAGATCAAGTGGTTCGGCAAATGAGTGATGAGTGAGTGGGAGGTTACTACAGCAAAGAAAGAGTCTTTGAGACCCACACAAAAGAACCCACACAAAAACACAGGGAGAACATCCCACACAGAAACGGCCTTGCCAAGCCCGAGACTCAAACCCAGTACCTTCTTGCTGTGAGGCAAGTGTGCTTATCACTACACCACTGTGTCATCGCCCAAAGTACAAAACAATACATTGATTTTTAAAAAGACTTCCAAAGCATCTATTATTCATTAATTGCATTTAGGGTGTTTTAAAAAACAGACACTGATGGGAGTGCTAATGGAATGGCTTTCCTGAAATGTGTTCTACAGCTGTTATCCAAGTGCTCGGCACAACAAAGTAACCCTGCAAAACGGATCCAGAATAAAGACGCACACCTGCCCTTATTCCCTCCACAGGTTTCCTGTAACAAATGGGAGCTCCAAGCCGAATTACAGATATATACAACAGTTCAATCTGCTCCATGAATTTGATTGGGCAAGTGGCATTTCATGAGTGCTTATAATTAATTTAACCTGGCTGGAACACTTCACCATCTGAATCAAATTTGTGGCACATAACATTCATCTTCATATAGGCAATACCAGTGTGCAAGGATAGTGCACTGTTCTTATATGTACGCCACATGTTCTCTACGGCTTGTTTTCTATTATGCTCTCAAAGCTGGGGTTGGTAACTTTTTAGCTGTCTACACAAACTGTCTTATTGGTTGTAATGGTCTTTTGACCCTAACAGCCATCAAAATTTATGGGGTGTTTGGCAGTTGTAATCCTGTAAAAATGCTGACCAATCACTGCTGGGAAGTATCCAATTAATTCCTTCAATGTTTCCCTGCTTGCACATGACCCTGCTATGCACAATCCTGCAGTCAGAGTGGAGCCCGTGTGTAGGGCAGGGGAGGCTTAAGCCAGTGCTCTGAACACATATTTTCAAATGTTCTACTTTTCCAGATTACCAATCCCAGTTTTAATGCTATGCTTGCTTGTTGCTTCCCTACTGCTCATAATTGTTTTGCCACACTGCTGCCATTTGAAAATGATTTGAACTGCTTTAAACCCACCCACAAGTGAGGCTGTTTTGCAACACTGCCGCTGTCAGAACTGCCCCCGTGTATGAAAAGTTGATGTGTGAGTATGGGAGTTCGTGGGGAGGAGGGTGGGGAAGGAGGGTCGGAGGTGCCCTGGTTTCAGGGCTGTGCGGCCGGAGCATGGGGGTGGGTGCTGGCCCGCAACAGGTGGTTGTCTGGGGGGCCTGGTTGTCATAGACGTGGTGCGGGCCCTCTGCCTTAGGGGAGGGGGGCTGCCTCAGGGGCCTTGGGGCCCTGGGCCCTCTACTCTGGCCGCCCTGGGTGGCTGGGACCTCGCCGGGTAGGCGGCTGCCGGTCCTGGCTCGCTGGGGCCTCTGCCTCGCCGCCGCGGGGAGCTCTGGCTGGGGCTTTCCTCTGCCGCCCTCTGAGTAGGCCTGGGGTTGTCTATAGTTATTTAATTGGTTATGTTTAAAATTTATTTATTAATATTTTTTATTATAATTTTTTAATTCTTTTTTTTAGTTTTGTGTGTATATATTATTATTATTTACATTTTTTTCTCCTTTTCTTCTGTCTCTGTGACTGTGTATTCATTACTTTGGTGGATGTTATGATACGTTTGTGATGTCTTTGTTCTGGTTATTATTTAACAAACTCTTGATTAATGTCGGCTCTATTTTTCTGTAAAAGCCGCAGGAAATTTAATGTTATATTTATGTACAAATATAGCAGTTTGTCTTGTGATAGTTTGGTTTGAAGGGTCGTTGCTTTATATCTATAGTGTGTTTGTCTCCTCTTTCTTCTTTTTACTTTTCCTTTTGCTTCTGTTTGCTGTCTTCTTTCTTTTTCTGTCCCCTCCAGTCAAGTCCAACAAGATTACATAGATTCCATAACACAAATCAACAGTAAATAAATAAATGAATCAGATTATCAAGAGGAGCCTTATACCCATAAACCTCCCCTTGGAAAAGCACAACACTGCAACCAGACTTGGCATTCTGCTTGCTATGATGCTGGACAGGATAGGTTTAAAAAAAAAAAAAAAAAAAAAAGAACTGGCCCCATGTGAGGCATAAACCGCTTTTACTGTGCATTGTATTTAGCTATTGTTGAATAGACAGCTGTTTGTGTATCATATCCCCATTACAGAATTTGGTAGTCTATAGTGGCTATGCATTGTACCTCTTAAAGTGCCATCTTTTTTTTTGGCCCCCCCCAAAAAAACCTCTTAAAGTGACATCTTTAAGAGCAACCCACCCTTTGGAAGCTAAAATCTTTTAGAAACTAAAATCTTTTGGAATATAAAATATTTTGCTTTTCTCCAGGTCGTTTCCTTTAAGTCATGAGTAATTAAATTGGTGAGTGGAAATATTGTGCTTAACACATAGGTAGCGTAGCTAGTGTTTGAAAGTTTGATCCAACCAGTATCAAGCCAAAACACCAACCAAGCTGGTCCAACTGGTTATTTTCTAGAACAAGATTTACCTTAATATTGGACTAAATCGATCAAAATACTTTCCAGATTTTTTAATGACCCAACAGTTGTTCTCTTTTGATAATGCTAACATTGAAAAATTTTGAATTAGCAGTAAAAATGGAAATGAAAATGTTTTTTGAACCAGTATATTTCAAATGGCAAAGATAATCTTCCATTTAGCTTTGTCAGCAGGTAACTATGAATGTATGAAGCCTTTCCTAATGATTTTAGGTTAAGTCTCTTGGTTAAGGGTTGGTACACTGGTGTTTTCTATTTATATCAATATATAACCTGACTAGCTTTGAGAAACATTAGTTACCATACAGTATAAAGCCTCATTAATACATCAAGTGACCATGAAAAGTCAAATATTCGAGTGTGATACATGTGATGAGAGGCGACAAGAGGTGAAATTTTCTGATGTGACACAGAGTGCAACTGAGCTGAACTTTCACGTAACACAAGCCGGTTGATTCCCAATCAGAGCTTAAAATAACTGCTGATTGACAGATGCTTCCATACCCGCAGTTTGCCATATTGTTTCCGTGTGGAAACCAAGAACACAAGTTTAATTCTCATGCTCACATCTAATCTTATGATTAGATTATTATTACTGTCGTAAATTGTTGTGTAACAATAAATAATTCTTATTCTTATTCTTGTTCTTAATCTATAGCCGGGTACAGCATGCAAAAATTTCACAAGAATAATAACCTGATACATGCTGCCTGGGTCCATGTTTTTGAATTGGTTGGCATTTCCTGTGAGTATCCTATGACGATTATATGAGTTAAAATAAACTCAAATAATAAGATAAATATAATAAAAGCTCTCATGGACTTGCTGTAGGGAAGTGTGCTGCTGCTCATAGTTTTACTCGTAAGATTTCTAAGCGGGACTCATTCGAGGGGGTTACCTAGGCAATGAGAGCTGAGAGGTAAAATGATTCGCCTCTCTCGCCAGCCGAAGTCACTTGTCGCTTCCAGTGTGAACGCAGCTTAAGTAACCATGAACGAAGTAAGGGTAAAATGTAACTATGTTTTGCCTAGGAGGCATTTATTTCTTTTGCTGGTGTGATCTGGCTCCAGTTAGAGAAAGGTAATAGAGCAAGTCTTTACAAGGTTCCTATGACTAATCACCTTTACCCTATGATGAAGCATTTCAATCTTGATTGGTGTGGTCACTTCCAGGGTGACTCCGCCCTATTCACAGGGAACAAGGGTTCACTGACTGGTTTGACTGATGAGTACTAAAATGATATAAATCACGTGCCTTCACAGTCACCAGATCTTAAATGATTGGACTTGGAGAGATTTTGGAGTGACGTGTAAGATAATATCGTTAGAACAGTAGCTCGGGCGGGAGATCTGGGGCAGACTTTTAAAATCTGTGGTGAAGAACATTGAAGATGTTCTAGTGGTTTGTCCTGGCACCTTACTAACTCACTTTTGTCACCCATTCATCATTTGTATCCTGTAAACATGAAACTTTGTGGGTTCCTAATACTACTACTACTACTACTACTACTACTACTACTACTACTACTACTACTACTACTACTACTACTACTACTACTACTAATGATAATAATAATTACATTTGAATTGATCAGTTTTTACAGAATGAATGTTCATGCACTTTTCAACAGGTTTTTATTCCATTACAAAATGCTGTTCTCTCTTGCAGAAAACTTTGCGGTGTATATGTGTCATTTGGGGCGCTCGCACTAATCTGGAGTACCATATAAACCTCGAGGGCTGGAATTCTTTCTTAATTCTGAGGTACATCACTCAAACATACATCATTCGAGCTTGGTAATGCAACCGTAGCCGTCATCACATAGAGCAAAGAGCATTTCACTCTTGTTCAACAGGCATTTATTAGGTTTGAGTCATCGATGGGGATCAAAACCCATGCAAGCACAGGGAGAACATGCAAATGCCACACAGAACTGCCCTTGCCAAGCCCAGGACCTTGTTTTGAGGCAGACGTGCTAATCACTACACCATCGTACCGCCCTACAAGCAAAACAAACAAAATACCTTTTGTCTTATTTGCATTCACACACTTGATTACACACACTCACCTGTTCCCCAGGCATCAGAAGTGTTTTAATGTGTCTTTGTTGTTCACTTAAAACTTAACAGCATATTAGGTATTACTATCAGCATCTCATACTCAACATGCCCCCTGAACAGTCCATGAGATGCAATTAGAAGGACATATTTGTCGTTTATGCACTCTAGCACAGTAAAACTCTTTTTCTGCGTATCCCACTCCCGTTAGAGTGCAGGATCAATCATTACACGACACAATGTGTAGCAGAGAGCGTCACAAGCATTACTAAAGGCCTGAGAGTGGTTGCTTGGCTGTGCTAAGTATTGAACCCCTGACCTCCTGATGACTAACTCAAAGCCCTAACCATTATGCAACCACTGCCCCATTACGAGACCATTCAGACAAATTTGTTTACCTCTTCCAAAAAGCATCAAGCAGACGTTTTGCTGGTAGACTGTTTGTCATCTTTTCACCCTGATAATCAGATTCAGCATCAGAAGACGGGAGGAAATTGTGTAAATGAGCATATAGTGAAAACACTCACAGCACTATTGATCTGCTGAATATTTGGGTTCACAAAAGATTCGAATGAGTGAAATAACTCTTCGGCGTTTACACGTTTGACGTAATGAATGTTTCGGGACTCCCTCTGCAGTTTTCAGTGGTTTCCACTATTTGAATATCGCCTCGGGTGTATTAAGCGCCATTTTGGCAGAGAACTATCTGGAATTTTTAGGGAAATATGGCAAGGGGTGAACAATTTTATATTTTTTTGGTTTTGTTTTGATTTGATTTTGTATCCAACCAAACTAGTAATTTGTGCATTATAATAACACCTTTCCATCTACAAATAAAATTAAAGAAAATATCTCAAAATAAAAACTGACTCTGCTTATACATGAAATAGCTGAGAAAGTAAGGGAAACTACGGGGAATAGCCAAGGGAGTCCCGAAGGCCCCTCACCCAGATATAAAAGTATTGGCTCCAACAGGAAGCTCCCACCACCCAAGGCATTATTTTGCTAGAAATTGCCGAGGTTTCCTAATGGATACGCTGTTTGCGGCCGCTGTTCTTAAATAATTAGCCATGAATTTTGTACATAATATAATGCAATCAGCAAGCAGGTATTAAATTTCTGTGGTCCCATGCACGAACCTGATATTTTAGTTTGACATGTCTGTCAAAGCTGTTGAAAATTGCCTTAGTGTAATTTTCTGATTAATACATACGAAGCCATCATAATCCTAAAATCCATGTCTGGGTAAGTGATTAAAAATTTTCAGACGATTGTATTCAGATTCAGTTAATTCTTTGTTATGAATCTGTGGGTTATCGGGTTCATGCATGGGGCCACAGAAATTCATCCATTTATTCATTCATTTTCTAAACTACTTAATCCCAATTAGGGTCGCGGGGAGGCTGGCGCCCATCTCAGCTGACGCTGGGTGAGGGCGGGGTACACCCTAAACAGCTCGCCAGGCCATCGCAGGGTCAACACTCACACAACCATTCACACTCATACTCACACCTAGGGACGATTTGGAACAGCCAGTTAGCCTACTGTACATGTTTTAGGACTGTGGGAGGAAACCGGAGTACCCGGAGGAAACCCACGCAAGCGCAGGGAGAACATGCAAACTCCACACAGAAA
>JAOUQZ010044456.1:0-11528 GCA_028564935.1 Neosilurus hyrtlii | reverse complement strand
ATTAACCCCCCCCCCCCCCCCCCCAAAAAAAAAGGAAATGCAAATAAAAAGATAAAAAGTCTGTCGAAAGTAAGAATATAAAGGTCACTGTTTCAGAGATTATTTTATTTGATCAGAGGGGATCTTATCAGAGGTGCTGAAGCTAATCACTACAACTAGATTAAAAGAAACAAAAACAACAAAACAAAACAATGTTTGAGTTCGTAATAATGAGCTTTGTGTCAGCATCAGAATGAAACACTGAGATTTTATACATCGAAGATTCACAAACGAGAAAAAAAAGGTTATTAAATGCTTTTAGTGCCTTCGCGCTTCACGTGTTTCAGACGCAGTCTCGATCCCAGCGTGTCTTTTATTCTATTTTAATAAGTCAAGTATATAAATACATAATAGAAGCATGCATGGGGGTGTGCACTATGTATTCAGCATGTTGTGGGGACCTGTTTACATCGTCGCATTTTATTATCTTTACGGGGACAAAACCAAAGTGGCCATAGCATTAATAACGCCATCTTAAAGTAAAGACATGTTATGGTTAGGGGAGGTGTCAATGTGAGTCTATGTATTGTCCCCTGAAGTTATGGAAACCTGATTGTGTGTGTGTGGACTAGGTATTCATCATGTTGAGGAGTCTGAATCTGTTTACACAGACATTACGGGGACCCGTCTACCTCGTGGGGACAAAATGCAAGTGTCCATAATGTAAATCATTAAGTTTTAAGGTGAAGACATGTTTTAAGGTTAGGGTAAGGGTAAGGGTATGGGTTAGGGTCGAGGAAATGAATATAAGTCTATGTATTGTTTGCTGAAGTTAGTGAACTAGACCGTGTGTGTGTGTGTGTGTGTGTGTGTGTATGGTCTAGGTATTCTTCACATTGTGGAGACCTAGATCTGTTAACACTCTCATTATGAGGACTTGTGGGGAAAACACAAGTCTCCCTCAAGTAAATCATTATATTGACTGAAGTTATGGAAGCAGTGTGTGTGTTTGCAGATAAAGCGAGCATGTTGTTGCAGCTCACTGTTTTCGTTCTCATGCTGAACAAGCACAAAAAAAAACAAAAAAAACACAACCACAGGCTGTCGGATGTTCAACAAGTGGCAGAAAAACGTCTGCCCTGGCGCAGCTCTACAACCGAACCAGTTCCAACCTGACCTATCACAGGGCTGAGGGAAGTCGGAGGGAGGGAGAGGTTACCAGCGCAAGAAAAAAAAAAAGAGAGAAAAGAAACAGAAAAGTAAAGCCACAATGACATCAGCCTAGCAACAGGAATCAGCCAATCACAGAGCAGAACAACAGTTTCAGGGTCCAATCTCTGTTTTTTGCCTCCTACTCCCCCACTCCTTCACCAGTTCCTCTGTTAAAAAAAAAAGGAGTTAAACTCCAGTGTACGCAGCTGTGTGTGTGTGTGTGTGTGTGTGTGTGTGTGTGTGTGTGTGTGTGTGTGTGTGTGTGTGTGTGTCTTTTACGAGCTTATTGTGCAGATTACTGTGTTTTTCAGAGTTGGTGAACTTTAGACTACATGGTGTGACAATGTTAAATATGAAAAAAAAATCATGATCATAAAAAAAGAGGAAGAAACGAGGAAGAGAGAAACGGCCTTCGAGTTAAATATCTAAAGTTTTCTGTTGACGGTGGTTGTTTCTCTCCTGCAGCTCAAACATCAGGCTGAAGAATCCCCAATTCACTCATTTCCCGAACCGCTTACTCCTACTAGGGTCATGGGGAGGCTGGAGCCTATCTCAGCCGACCCTGACTCTGGGTAAAGGCGGGGTACACCCTGAACAGCTCGCCAGACCATCGCAGGGCAACACACACACAACCATTCACACCCACTCTCGCCTAGAAACAGCCAATTAGTCTAATGTGCATGTTTTTGGACTGCCGGAGGAAACCGGGATACCTGGAAGAAACCCACGCATGCATGAGGAGAGCATGCACGAACACCACACAGAAAAGTCTTTTCAGAGCCAGGGACTCGAACCCAGGACCTTCTTGCTGTGAGGTGGACGTGCGAACCCCTACACCAGCGTGCCGCCCCTGTATGCTTCCCTTCCCTTCTAATAAAGTATCGAGTATCTCAGTGTTTTTTTTTTAAGTCTGCAGCAAAAAAAACCCCAAAACTCTAAAACATCAGTAAAGAGCCAGAGATGCATATCGTCCTGGTTCACTTCAGAACTCAGCTTTATTTCTGATCCTCTTTCCCAACAACACTCTAATCTGATCCTCAGCGGCTCTTTCCTTCTCTCTTTCTCCCTCTCCTCCCTTCCTGAATTTCCTTCTCTGCTTTTAATCCCTCCACCCTTTCCAGGGTTACTTGGCCACAGCGCTCGGGTTCTGACAACTGGGGCTGATTGAAGAAAGCCGTCCCTGCATCTGTCTTCCTGAGAGGTGCGGTCTACTAACACACACACACACACACACACACACACACACACACACACACACACACACACACACACATGCAAGCACAAAGGAAACAACATCCCCAAGACTATAGAGCACGCTAGTTCACATCATGAGAAGTTTTCAGGATGAAAGAAAGCTTAAATGGCGTAGCGGTTAGCCCGTCCGGCCCACAGCAAGAAGGTCCTATGTTCGAGTCCCGGTCTCGGCGAGCTCGTTTCAGTGTGGAGTGTGGATGTCTTCCCTGTGCTTGTGTGGGTTTCCTCTGGGTACACCGGTTTCCTTGCACAGTCCAAAGAAATACTCATTAGGCTAATTGGCTGTTCCAGGAAAGGATGATGATGTCATGCTTTATGTATGAAATGTATAGCGGTTGGTAATAACGAAAAATGAACATCCTGAAAGTTAAAACCAAAGAAAATGAAATGATTTGACACTTTTTTCATCCCTGGTGGAAAGTTTTTCCCAGTTCTGGACGAATCCGGTTCGCCGCATGAACGCCAGTAGTATAGGTGGAGCTCTGCAGAACGCTCGGAGTTTGAGGAAGCCCGAGTTCCCGTGGATGTTATTTTAAAAGGCAGAACTCAGAATTGTCGCAATACATGCTGAGAGCAGCGCCCGCACACACACACACACACACACACACACACACACACAACATAGCATCCAGTAACACTAGATAAAGTAGAGCAAATGCCTTCCACTGCTATCTTTAGTGTCTAAAACAGTAGCACAAAGCTATTCACCGTCTCAAAAGCCTGACAGCATGGGATTATTCAACAATAGACACACACACACACACACACACACACACACACACACAGTTTAAAGATCAGTTTTTAAGAAAGAATAACTTCTACAATTAATGTAGGATGAAAATAATACACATATCTGCGATTGTTCTATTCATACCCACAGCATATGAGCTATCGACCTGATTGGCTAATCTACTACTAGGATATTACTGCATATACCATTAGTAATTATGTCACAACAGAAAAAAAAAATAGAAGCAGCCGGCCCTTGTGGAAGCTAATTGCTAACGCTAGCTGGCTCTTCTGTTCCATTCTAGTTATTTCAATAAAAGCAACAAAATTTGGAACAAAAATACTTGATTAGACTAGAAATTTTTTTATTTTATTCGGGGAGGAAAAAATCCATTGATGTGATAACCTGCTCATTCAGTACATTCCGGTCATCAGCTGACTTCATTTCGACCTGACCAGCGGAGGAAACAATTCCATGCCGATTGTATATAAGGTGTATATATATATATATATATATATATATATATACACACACACTCACACCTACATTTTCATTCATTCATTCATTTTCTAAGACGCTTAATCCTAATTAGGGTCTGGTGCCTTTCTCAGCCAACTTTGAGCGAGGGCGGGGTACACCCTGGACAGCTCGCCAGACCATCGCAGGGCGAACACACACATACGACCATTCATACTCACACTCGCACCTAGGGGTGATTGGGAACAACAAATTAGCCTACTGGGCATGTTTTTTTTTGGACTAAGGGAGGAAACTGGAGTACCTGGAGGAAACCCATGCAATCACAGAAGGGAAACTTCAAAACCCCACACAGAAATGCCCCGAGCCTGGGAATCGAACCAGGGATCTTCTAGCTGTGAGGCGGACATTCAGCGTTACCACAGTTCAGAAGCTTCTGTTTAAAAAGTTTGAATCTGATAAGCCATCGAGAGTCCGTTTATCCTGTACGCTCCCTCCTTTATCAGTCTGGACTCTTCTTGTTCCCGTGCTACAGATATGACGAGCTGGAACGTGCTGAGCTCCGCAAATCCTCCGTGTGACAGCAACTCAGCAGCCCAAACGACACTAATCACTCCTCACTACGCTGTTCTTTGTGATAAGGTCCAGCAGTTCAACAGCCTTTGGTTCCCTTCACGTCTCAACGTGGTCATCATTACGCATACGGTACAGTCGCTCATCACGTCCTCGCAGATTTACAGCTCCAAGATTTTAGCCGTAAAAAAATCACAAAACTCATTTATTTAAATTCATGTGGCGGTGTGGAGCCTATCTTAGCCGACACTTGGTGAAGGCAGACTACAGCAGGGCTACACCTAGGGGCAATATGGAGCAGCCGATCCGCCTAACGCGCATGTCTTCTGACTATGGGAGGAAACCAGAGTACCTGGAGGAAACCCACACATGCACATGTAGGGCATGCAAACTCCACACAGAAACGCCCTCACCTCGAAGTTCCACCCAGGACCCCACAGACGTTACGGTGCACACGTGTACATTTCAGCCGTACGTTCTAATGGGCGGAGTGTTGATATTCTAATTCTCATAATTAAATCTCGGTTAATACTCGTGGCTTAAATAAACCGCCGTGATTCCGTGAGCTATTTCCGATAATCCTGACAAGTCAGAGGGTGCAGACAGGCACGGTGACGTCACTGACGTGCTTTTATTGAGGTCCGGAGAGACGCCGTCAGTTCGGGAAGGCTGATTCGGCTTAATCCATCTGTATGAATGTGAACGTGCCTCCGTGGGTTAAAGCTCTGGGTTATTGATCAGAGGGTTGGGGGTTGGGCGCTGGGGGGCATCTGAACCCTAACTCCAGCAACCAGTCACTGTCGGGCCCTTGGGCAAGGCCCTTAACCCTGAAGCTCAACCCAATTTAACTTGGCCTGACCTGCCAGTTACCATTTTTTCCCTAACATGACAATAATAATAATAATAATAATAATAATCTGTCATATCCATATGAAAACACATTCCAAGGTGTAGTATTACTATACAGTGTACTCTCACTCACTCATCTGCCAACCTGCTTAATCCTAGTAGGTTCATGGGGAGGGTGGAGCCTACCTCAGCCAACAGTGGGAGAAGACACACACACACACACACACAAAATCATTAACACTCACAACTAGGGGCAATTTGGAACAGCCTGTTAGTCTAATGTGCATGGTTTTCTTTGACCGTGGAAGGAAACCGGAGTACCCAGAGGAAACCATGCAAGCACGGGAAGAAATCCACACAGAAACCTGTCACTGGTTCGATACCTGAACCAGTAGGAAAAATGTGTAGTGGTGTGTGAAGTGAGCAGCACCTCCCCTTCCTCCATTTTCACGGCTGAAGTGCCCTTGAGCGATGCCCCTGACCCCCCGACTGCCCTCCGAGTGCCGCAGTGTAGTGCTCACTGCTCCGAGTGTGTGTGTGTGTGTTTTGTGTACTCAGATGTGTTATAGGTTTCGAAAGGTCATACAGTCCATGTATGTATGTATGTGCGTATGTATGTGTGTGTGTGTATGTGTGTGTGTGTGTGTGTGTACAGCCCCAAACAGAAGACAACATTTCCACGAAAACGCCACCTCTAAGAACCTGCGTCTGTATATTTATATTTGCTAATATTTATGTTAGGTGGATAAACCGTGGTATTACTGTCTACAGCATGTGTTTAAACAAAAAAAAGGACTTTAAGTGTGTGTGTGTTTGACTAAGTGCAAAAAAGGCGCGTGCAAATTTACGCCACTTGTGTGTCGCAGAGAAACTGTTCCATGCTACGTAAGCTTTAGGAGCCAGACTAGCAGCCCTCCAAATATACTCTCCACTGCGAGCGTGTTTGTCTAGCGGTTAATTAATAACGGAGCTGTAACAGAGTGGGAAAGTGAGCGAGACGGAGGATAATCAGACCTAGCCTGATTCTTTCCAGATTTTTTTATTTCAATATATTACTTATTCATATTCATTTCCTTCTTAGCTTTTTCATGGTTCATCGAAAAAGATTCTTTTTTTATAGCAGTTCTGTATCTTGTGTCGGGTGTCGTCTTCAGGAAAACGCGTCATCGCAAGTCAAAACCGAGTCAAAACGCGGGTGACGGAGTTCATCTGTCTGTCTGACGCTGGCGAGTGTATCAGGTCATTCATGTGGTGATGTGAGTTTTCTTTCCAGGGCGCTCATGTGGAGAGCAGCAGTTTAAGAAGAAGAGATATCAAAACTAGTATAAAGAGACTGATGATTTTTATTATCATTCAATCATTCAATCATTCTCTAAACCGCTTAATCCTAATCAGCGTGGCGGGGAGGCAGTCGCCCATCTCAGCCGACTCTGGGCGAGGACGGGGTACACCCTGGACAGCTCACCAGGCCATCGCAGGACCAACACACACTCACACAACCATTCACACTCACACCTAGGGGCGATTTGAAACCTTCAGGTTGGGACTGGGTACGGATTGTGTAGTATGTGTGAGGATATTACGTGAAAATGGTAACTGGTGGTTGATAGACATGGTTTGGATATTGGTTCTGATTTATGAGTCACACTTGTCAGACGAAACCACTAACCACACATAAGGGAGCAACAGAGCGACCTGTCACGTCTGTCATACCCCCCTACTGACGAATGTCTTATTTTCTCTGGATGTAATTGGATGATGTTATATATTTTATATACATGAGATATACGTGTCTGGTTCCAGTGGATCGACTGCATTTGTGGAAATAAGATAAAGACTGTGTATATTGTTAGTGTAAATACTTTACTGTTTGGTGGAGGGAGTGAAGAGCCCAGTACGTGACTCTGCGCCAGATGTATTCAAACATTTCGCCAAAAAAACTCACCAATTTTTTTTTTTATGTGTCGCCATCATCCAAAAAAAATTACAAATAAAAATAAACAGCTTGTTGAATTATTATAATATGAATTATTACTATTAAATAGCTTGCGTGGGTTTCTTCCCACCGTCCATAGACATGCACGTTAGGCTTACTGGCTGTTCCAATTTGCCCCTAGATGTGGATGTGAGTGTGACTGTAGTCTCAGCACTGCGTCTGAGGATAAAAAAACAGGCAGTATCGACGTTTACCAAGATATAAAAGTAAAAAAAAAAATCACCTGTAAAAACACATCTCACATTTACATTTGTACATTTGGGAGACACCCTTATCCAGAGTGACTTACACTTTTTATGCAACAGGGTGATTGGAGGTTCAGGGCCTTGCTCGAGGGCCCAACAGTGGCAGCTCGGTGATACTGGAGCTTGAACTGCCGACCCTCAGATTAGCAACCCAGAGTCTTAACTACCGAGCTGCCGCTCATCTTCTCAGCTCTTGTTTGTGTAATTTACTGCTTTAAGGAGAACTTGTTGTTTTTCAAACATTTCATATCAGTCCATAATCTCGCTCACTTCAGCTTCCATATGATACGGCTACATGCTAAAGGGGCCGGGTGAAGGTGTGAGTTCGAATCCCTGTCAGACCCCCACCATGCTAAGAACCCTGGGCAAGGTCTTAACCACAAGGGTGCTTCTTTCCACCCAGCAGTATAAATGGGTACCAGTAAAAAATACTGGGAAGGTAACATGCGATGGACTGGCGTCCCATTCAGGAGGAGTCAGTCGGCTTGGGAGTAAAAACCGCAACAGACTTTACCTTTTAGTTCAACAAGTATCGTCAATAAAATACACACACACACACACACACACACACACACACACACACACACATATACATAGTGTCTCAGCAGTGAAGGTGACTGAAGGTTAAACTGATTCATGAAAACAAATTAGGAAAACATGCCAGTTATCCCTCCCTTCTTTGCCTGTTATCCATCAATCTTCAGCAGCGCAAAAAATAAAAATACAAGAAGAAGAACAGGTTGTGCAGGCTTTCGGTTTCTGAACATGTTACAAAACAGACGAAGGGAAACAGGAAAAATGATCATCATGCCTTTAATATAAACATAAACTGTGTTTGGCCATAACATCACGACCGGACGCAGAGAATAATATCAGGTAGAAATCTCTCATGAAATGAAATTCCCTTTCGGCCACAAAGCCACAAAAAGGGTGGTGTCTATACCCGCTGTAGCCTGAGGGAAAATACAGAAACTGTTACGATGCATAAAGTAAACAATAAAATCCTGAGTGATGAGAAAGAAAGCGAGGGTTCAGAGTTCCAGATTTGAGGTTAAAGGAGAAATACAGAGCGCTGTGCAGTCTCGCTGCTCTCTGGATGTCTGGAGCTGAACTTCAAGTGTGTTTTATAACCTTCGTTTCAGAGGTCAGGATTCTGTACCGTCTAAAGTTAAGAGTCTCCTCTGGGACTGCGAGAGGAAACACTCAGACAATGAAACTCTCTCTCTCTCTCTCTCTCTCTCTCCAGTCACAATGAACCAACGCCATGCTCACACACCCACAACCCACACAATAAACACACACACACTGACCATGATCTGAACACACAGTAGAGGCGGCCATCCAGGCTGGACAACTGGGACAACAGATGGTTGTCTTCCCTTCAGCCGAGTCGCACCGCCTCTTTAGGTTCCTGCTGTACAAAGCCTAGTCCACGCTAGACGATTTCAACCCTGATTTCTGAGTCAGAAACAAATTTCGGGGCTCATTTCAGTACCCACTCCTTCCCCAACTTGCTGACTGCTTGTATAGGTAAAAGGTTCGGCGGCTGATTTCACTCCTCAGCCTGTCTGAGAAAGGTCGCGAGTAACACACGTCAAGAACACACAAAAGCAGAGCATTTACAAAATGTACCAAACTCCAGCAGACCAAAACAGAGACGGGTGGTCAGGAGGGCTGGCCTACAAACTACTGACTAGTGAATAAGTAAGTATACCTCCAGCCCTCTTTAGAAAATACAACATTTTCATACATAGTGACAACAGTGACATGACTGACAGCTCTTCGAGATTGACAGAGCCGGATTTGGGGATCAGGTGCACTTCGGCATCCTTACACCCACCAAGCCTCCAACCCAGTCGTGCAGTGGGAAAGGGTCAGAGGTTCTGAGACACTGTGTGGTGTACAGTTAACTCAAGTCATTCAGCTCAATTCAAGTCACTCGACCTAAATCAAGTCACTTAACTCAACTGAAGCCACTCAAACAAACTCAAGTCACTTCACTCAGCTCACCTCAACAAAAGTCACTCAACTCAATTCAAGTCACAACTTGGCTCAAGTCACTCAGCTTAAATCAAGTCACTTCACTCAACTGAAGCCACTCAAACAAACTCAAGTCACTTCACTCAATTCAAGTCACTTCACTCAGCTCACCTCAACTAAAGTCACTCAATTCAAGTCACTCAACTCAATTCAAGTCACTCAACTCAAGTCACTCTACTCAATTCAAGTCACTTTACTCAGTTTACACAAAGTTCTTCATACAGAATCAGAAGTCACCAGAAGTGCACTGCTCTGAGGCTTTGTATCATTAAATGTTTTCTGTGAGAACAGTAACACAGACCCACTGAAGACAACGCAGTAAAAGCGAATAGAACGAGAACGATTCATTTCCTGTTGACAAGCTGAAGGATTAAGAGTGTTAAAGTAAAGCTTCGGAGTGTCTACTGAAGTAAGATCCCACAAATAGGGTTTATACCCATCTCTCACTCTCTCTCTCTCTCTCACATACACACACACACACACACCAGTATACGTGACCTAATTCCAGTGAAAAGATTTCTCTAAATGTCCAAGAACCAGAAATATAACCACATCGCTAAAATAAACATGCTCGCATTCACACCCAGGATGAACGGAGGCAGTGTGTATCCCTTTAATTATGAGCTTCCTCATGAAAAAAGAACATGTTTTGTATCTCTGGAGGTTTTTGAAAGGTTCGTGCTGCTTGTTTTTCCCTCAAAGGACAGAATGCAAAACTTACACTCTGGTCCTCCGTGTTATTCCACCCCCCCCCCCACCCCCCCTTTCTAAGAAAACGGGAGAAAACATGTCTGTCTTCAGCAGGAAGATTCAGCAGCCTCGAGGGGAAACTGCTTACTGTATACACGCACTTATATATATATCTATAAAACAGGCTTGTAGAGAAACGTGTATAGATGTCTCTTAGGATCCATGTTCCTTTGTGTGTTTGTGGTTGTCTAGTTAACACTCAGTACACTCGCAGATGGACAAGCACACAAGACTGTTAGCTCTCACTCAGACTCGCCGTCACACATCGTGTGTGAATAACACACCAGGCGCTGGAGGAGGGGTAACCCATATATACACTACATTATCATCTCCTTCCCTTCCTCTCCGTCTCTCGAGCCGTGTTTGTGTTAAACGCTGACATGTGGACTTTCTTCACACCAAATATCACCAAAAAATAGAATAAAATGACACCATGTCCCTGTACAAATCATATTTTTCCAGCCTTTTAATCAACGCATGTAGAATATATAATACACACACACGAAGTTGCGTCGTAAAAGGTTCCTGTAGCGAACAAACGGAGTGCGTTACGGTTATGTACGTACAGCGGAAGCGAGCAGTACCTGTCATGAGTCAGTGTGTCATGTGACATCGAGCTACCAACATCGAGACCTGCGCTACACACACGTTTCTGTGACCTTTTTTTTTTGCATTTACTTTTAACCGAGAGCGGCACGGTGTTGTAGCAACCCTACCAACATCAAATTCTCGGTCTGACCGAGGAAGCTGTCTGTCGAGTCCCTTAATCTGCTTCTATGGCAATGAAGCGGTGATCCAGGTGAGGTGTCTGAGTCTTACTCATCTAATTTTCCAGTAGCATCCGTCCCTCTCGATATGTGAATGCCACGCGGAACACCTCACCCGGCTCGCCGCATCATTGCCGCAGACGTGGTGAAGCATTTCGAGGGTCTCCACTGACGATCTCAAATGCACACTGGTACGAAAGCGTGCGAAACACAGAGTGAATTTTATTTATTTATTGTTATTTTTAAAAAGCCGTCCCGTCCAGTATTCATAGCAAGCCGAATGTCAGTCTGGTTGCCGTGTTGTGCTGAACAAATTTGCTTTTCCAAGGGGAGGTTTATGGGTATAAGGCTCCTCTTGATAATCTAAGCCATTTATTTATTTATTTATTTGCTGTTGATTTGTGTTATGGAATCTATGGAATCTTGCTGGACTTGACTGGAGGGGACAGAAAAAGAAGGAAGACAGCAAACAAAAGCGAAAAGGAAAACAGCAAGAAGAAAGAGGAGACAAAAACACTATAGTAATAAAGAACGACCCTTCAAACCAAACTGTCACAAGACATTAAACTGCTACATCTGTACATAAATACACACACACACACACACACACACACACACACACACACACACACATATATATATATATATATATATAT
>JAOUQZ010044455.1:0-11528 GCA_028564935.1 Neosilurus hyrtlii | reverse complement strand
TGGGAGGAAACCGGAGTACCCGGAGGAAACCCACGCAAGCACAGGGAGAACATGCAAACTCCACACAGAAACGCCCCAAGCTGGGAATCAAACCCAGGACCTTCTTGCTGTGAGGCGGATGTGCTAACCACTATGCCACTGTGCCACCCCCGGTTCAGCAATAATAAACAATAAATTAATGGATAATGAAGTGGAGGAAATCAGGGTACTGAGGGCCACTGGGGGTGCTGTGTGGTTTTGGACCCATGACCTGTGGAAGGCGTGTGGCCTGCCAATCTGAAATGTCATAATGTCATATATTTGGTCCTCCATTAATCTTTTGCAAATTGCTGGACTTCCCAATCACATACTGGAATTTGTTATTGATCATTAATAGCATCAACATGGATATGGATACGGAAAGTGTAATATCTTTGGAATAAGTGATTCCATATTTCCTTTATTTAAAGTCATTTGTTACCCTGAAATAGAGAACTGACAAGTGAAGTCCTCTTTAATGAAATATATATTTAAATTGTTAATGATTATACCTATAGAAGAGCAACTGTATGGTTTACTGCACTATTTGATTACTGGATGATTTATATGACTGTTGTATGAGAAGTTTATTCACTGTAAGTGCTGTGTAAGATTATTTTATTATTTTAAGTAGGGCTCATTCCACTCTGTACGTGTATTGCTTGACTGTCCTTGAACACAGAACGTTGGAACAAAATGTTGGAACGAAATGGACGTCCTAAGCGAAGGGAGGCGCCGGGCCTTCAAGGTCAGTTCGGGACAGGTTGAGACGTGTTAAGATATGAGGGACCAATCAGAGTCAAGAGCTAGAGGATGATAGACCAATCAGAGTGGAATGGGCACCATATAAGCCAATTGCAGAGCTGGTTTGACGTCCAAGGTTTTTTTTTTTTTCTTGGAACAGTTTCTTCTGTGTGATTGATTGTATGCTTTTCTTTTCCTAAAGGCTAAATAAACACCTGAAAATGGATCTGAATCTCCTGCGTCGTGAACTGGACACTTTTTCGACATGAAAACAAATGAATAACATGTAATTCTGTATAAATCTGTATTAAAACATTTCAGCTGTCTTTTCACGAGTTAAGTAAAGTGGGCGTGGTAAGTCTTTAGCCCCGCAGCCGTGATTGGATGACCCAGCCGCCGTCAAGCAGCTCTCACTGACGTAAAAGTGTTGTCAGAAAGCGCGCCAAAAGAGACCCTCGTTTTAAGAACGTCTTTCGCGCGATTAAAACAGATAAAAATGGCATCGACAAGCAAGGCACCCCTTCAGGCCAGAAATTTACCATGGTGAGAGTTTGGGAAATTAACACTGCATGCAACTCGAGAATGTTTATGTTGAATTGAAGCTAAAGTTGTGTTAAGTTTATAAAAAGATCCTGTAAAAGAGAAGCCCTAGCTAAATTTACAGATGATTTGCGTTAGTGTGCAGCCAATACAACATAGTTATGAGCTGAATCAATAGCTGAACATTATTTATATTTGTTTTTGCTATAGCTAACGATGTTCTGGTTTGTGTCGATTCTTTTGTTTTGCACCTCGATTCCGGAGTAAGTCCGCCTCTTGCCGTTTGATTGGCTAGTATTGTTGAGTTCTGTGTTCTCATTGGCTGGTGTGTCATACTCGACGTCTTCTGATTAGACAGTTTTGCAGCAAACGCGGAAGTAGTTAGGAATACGGGTAGGGAATTAAAATGTCTAATTGGCTAACATGCTGGTTTTTGTTTTTGTTTTTTTTTGGACCACCTAAGTTATGAGCAGAATCAATAGCTGGACATTATTTATATTCGTTTTTTGCTGTAGCGAACTATGTTCTGGGTTGTGGCGTTTTCTTTTGTTTCGCACCACAATTTCGGAATAAGTCCCCCCTCTTGCTGTTTTGACTGGCTAGTATTTTTTGAGTTCAGTGTTCTGATTGGCTGGTGTGTCATACTCGACGTCTTCTGATTAGGCAATTTTGCAGCAAACGCGGAAGTTGTTGGGAATACGGGTAGGGAATTAAAATGTTTAATTGGCTAACATGCTGTTTTTGTCTTTTTGTTTTGGTTTTTTGGACAAATGTGCTAGCTTCTTTCTTAGACAGTTTATTGCTAGCTTAACTCTAACATAATACTACAGTGAATTTGAGCTGTATTTGCTGTATTTAGAAGTTTGTTAGCAAAGCTGTCAAATCTCGTGATATGATAAAACATCACTTGTCTTTAGTTTGGATCATTTGCTGATTATTTTTAGGACTCTTGTGTGAGTAAATATCATGAAGGACCCTGTACCTCCAAAAAAACATGCACACCTAGGGGCAGTTTGGAACAGCCAATTAGCTTAATGTGCATGTCTTTGTACTGTTGGAGGAAACTGGAGTACCCGGATGAAACGACCATGAAGAGAAACGTGCAAGCTCCAGACAGTAGAGCTCTGGCCGAGCCCGAGACTCGAATGCAGGACCATCATGTCGTGAGGCGGATGTTCTAACCACTACACCAGTGTGCCACCCCGCACTAAATCAGAGTTTGTAAAGTTAAACTGTAAAAAGCTCATTATAAGGAAAAATGTTAGAATTGTCTGATAAACAAGTGTCTGTGTATTTCCACTACTGTAATAGTAAAAAAAAAAAATTTAAATCACAGGCTTCCTGACTGTTTCTAAGACAGGAACTTTTTCACATATAACTGAACTACTTATAATAGAACTCTGGTATGGCTGTTTGGACAAGAAAGTGGATTCACATCCACCTCACAGAAAGAAGGTTGTGTAGAGTTTGCGTGTTCTCCCCGTGCTTGCATGGTTTTTTTTCCAGGTGCCCTGGTTTCCTCATACAGTCCCAGTACATGCACATTAGGCTGATGGACTGTTCCTGATTACCCTAGGTGTGAGTGGGTGTGAATGGTTGTGTATGCGTTGGCTCTGTGATGAACTGGCATGCTGTTCAGGGTGTACCCCGCCTTCGCCCAATGTTGGCCGGGATAGGCTTCAGCGTCCCTGTGACCCTAGAATTAATAATTCTAAAGATCTGTTTTAAGACTCTCGTTTGACGTTGTGCCTACTGACAGATTAATGAATGGGACTTGACAGTTAGATGTGGTGCAATAAGACAGTTTATTTATTTATTTTTATTAATAATTTCAATTTTATTTGTTTGTTTGTAGGGTTGAAAAGTACAGACCACAGACACTGGATGATTTGATATCACATCAGGACATTCTGAGTACAAGTAAGTTTACATCAGTAAGGTGCCTAGTACACTAATGTAATATTAATTTGTTTAAATTAAACCATGGTCTGAGCATACATGTATTGCATGGCTTGGAGCCTGTTTAGGGAAAACTGTGTTTTTGATTACATCAGCTAGTCATTTTACAGGCACTCCAACACCTCTACTGCATTCTGTCTCTGTTTGGAAATACACAACATGGTTAAAATCATAGAGCTGTGAGCACAGTCATATAATTCTCCCGTGAGCAGAAGCTCTCCATGCTCTCCCATGGTGGAGTAGTTTATTAGTGGTGAATGAATGGGATTTGGTGTGTTTAGTATTATGAATGGACTTTGAGCAGCCAGCTGACTTGTTTTAATAAACACCACGGACACATCATGTAGGAGTGGGGCTTTTTATTTATTTATTTTTTTTATGAGCATGTCCCACTCTCTTTCTTTTTCAGTTCAGAAGTTCATCAGAGAGGACCGACTGCCTCACCTGCTGTTTTACGGACCTCCTGGAACCGGAAAGACCTCCACCATTTTAGCCTGTGCCAAGCAGCTGTACAAGGATAAAGAGTTCACCTCCATGGTTCTGGAGGTAAAGACATACAAACACGTTTACATGCGTTCGAAATCCATGACTGATTTACAAAGCGGAGTGAGGCTGTATTTGTAAATTAGCCAAGTTTCACAGATTCTCACTGAAGGGTGAAGGCTGGGTGAGTTGGGCTTTCCACCTCTGAGGAGACAGCGTTTTTATTTTTTAATCATTTTGCGAAGTAAAATGTTGACTTTACTGTACACCAGCGTCATCTTTGCGAGGTGCAGGATGATTTTTAACCTGTGTGTGTGTGTGTGTGTGTGTGTGTGTACACTCAATTATAAATAAATAAATAAATAATGGACCTAGCTGTTTATTTATTTATTTATTTATTTTTAATCAATTTCTTTATTTTGTTAAATCTTTTTGTTTATGCAGCTCAATGCTTCAGACGATCGTGGTATTGATGTGGTTCGAGGCCCTATCCTCAGCTTTGCCAGCACCAGGACCATTTTTAAGTAAGAGCAGCACTAAATGTTTCCTGTTCAGTTTGTTTCACTGAGCTTAAAACTGGAAATCAGGGCTACACTTTTAGAGCCAAAGTAATGTCTTATCTTTCACACTGTAACCCTGCATACTGTTTATTTGTTGTGTGTGTAGGAAAGGTTTTAAATTGGTGATTCTGGACGAGGCGGATGCCATGACCCAGGACGCTCAGAACGCTTTACGGAGAGGTACTGAACCATCTGCCCCTGTAGCAGCTCGCCTGCTGGGCGTCCACATGGCGCTGTGTCCAAATCAAACTGTCTGCCTCCCTTTCCCTAAACAAACACACTGCATTGTGGGAAGGATAAGAGTCAGAGCGATTTTGAATGATTTAAAATAGTCTCTCTCTCACTAATATCTGTCTCATTCTGTCACTGTCGCGCCCCCCCCCCCCTCTCCTTTGTTCACTTGTCTGTCTTTTTGCTTTCTTTTTCTTTTCTGTCTCTCTCACTCCTGTCACTCTCTGCCTGTGTCTCTGGTGTCCTCTCTCGCCTTCTCTGTGCTCTCTCTCACTCTGCACACAGTGATTGAGAAGTTCACAGAGAACACTCGGTTCTGTCTGATCTGTAACTATCTTTCCAAAATCATCCCTGCGCTGCAGTCACGATGCACACGGTTCCGGTTCGGGCCTCTGTCCCAGACCCAGATGATCCCCAGACTCGAACACGTCATCCAGCAGGAAAGGTAAAGCTCACTGACACCGGGTGTATTTGTTTTCGCACTTAATTTTTTCAGAATTGTACACCATGTTTTAAAGGTGCAGTTGATAATATTAAAGTGTTTATAGCAGACATGTAACGATTCACCAAATTCACTTTTTTGGTTTACAATACTGGGTCCAGAAGTTGATTTTCCACATGTTAGTTTTGAGAGAGGGCGATACATTGGCGTAGTATCTAGCACATCCACCTCAAATCAAGAAAATCCTGGGCTTAGGTCCCGGGCTTGGGCGACCACTGTCCGAGGTTTTATTTGTCTTTTAAAACTGTTGCTTTTATCTTGTTGCACTTTGAGATTTGTTTCAAATGTAAAGTGCAATATAAATGAAATTTATTATTATTATTATATGGAGTTTGCAAGTTCTCCCCGTGCTTGTGTGGATTTTCTCTGGGTACTCCGGTTTCCTCCCACAGACCAAAGACATGTACATTCGGCTAATTGGCTGTTCCCCTTGTGTGTGCTGCTCTGCAATGGCATGGAATCTGTTCAGGGTGTAAGGCTGAGATAGGCTCTAACCTCCCCGTGAGCCTAAAAGCCGGATTAATAATAAGGGCAGTGATGGCTCAGGTGGTTTAGGCACTGACATACTGATACAAAGATCAGGAGTTCGGGTCCCAGTACCACCAATCTGCCACTGTTGGGCACTAACCCTCACCTGTTCAGTTGTGTTTTAAAAAAAAAAAAACAAACATGTGTGCATGCAAGTTGCTTTGGATAAGGGCATTTTCCAAATGCTGCAAATGTAAGGTTGAAAATTGTTTTAATATTTATTCTTCTTTGTCCTATTCTATTTTTATTAACTTTATCTATTTTTATAAATCTTTATCTATTTATCTTTAATTAAAAAAAAACTTGTTTCATATTCTTAAATTAACAACAATGATTATTTTCAAACATTAATAAAGGTTGAAGTGAAGTAAAAATAATAGCATTAAATAAACTATTGCTCTTATTAAAGTAGATTATTTCGTTAATACATGAGTGAAGGCTGTAGTAAGGCCTAAATATAAAAACAAACACTCCCTCCATTTGCTTCACTTCTCTTCTGCAGTTTGCAGTAAAAGTTAGCTGTGATTTCTTGTTGAATCTGTCTGTGCAGTCAGTCGCACCACGGCGCTTATTCATATTACATCTGTTTTTTGGGTGTGTTGTAGGATAAGTTGTGTTACGTCCACTAATGGTCACCTTGTACATTATTTCACTAACTGTTGTCCAAACAACACAATTAGAGCTTGTAAAAATTAGAAGATAGTGGAGGTGAATAATAACAACCGTGATTGTTTTTTTAGTTTTATTTTTTTTATTTCCATGTGAGTCGTCCACAGTTTATCACGGCACGGTTATATCTTTATGTGCCTAGATCTGTAATAGTTAGATTCCAGATAATTTCAGCGATACCTCGTATGAAGCTATTTACAGTGTTACTCTGAAATAAATCTGTTTACTTCCCTCATTTTGTCTTTCATCTCCCTCTACTTGTGAACATACTCATAAATAATACATTTTTATTCTCCGTATGTTTCTCTCAGCATCGACATCACTCCAGATGGCATGAAAGCTATTGTCACCCTGTCAACAGGAGACATGAGGCGATCGCTAAACATTTTACAGGTGCTTTTGTTAGAAATAAATGTAGAATGTGGTTACAGTAAAATAATCCTGATGGTGCACGTTTTAAGTTTTTTTTTTTACACAGTTTTTAATGCTTTATTGAATTACATTTTTCATCTATTCTGTCTGTTTGGAATTTTCTGCTACTGCTTATGTTATAGCAGATAAAATTGTAGCTTTGATTGCAGATAAGATTGTAGAAGAAAGTTTTCTTGAAATGAGCAAGATGATAAAATTAAAGAAAAGTAAAGAGCTTTGCGCTGCATTCTGATTGTCGTCTGTACAGAGCACTCACATGGCCTACGGGAAGGTGACGGAGGAAACGGTTTACACATGCACAGGACATCCCCTGCGCTCGGACATCGCCAATATACTGGACTGGGCTTTGAATAAAGACTTCACCACAGCATACAACCGTATCCCATAATGCCTTTTCACTTTCTACTTTAAAATATAATAGTATTAAATAAAATATAGCTTTTATGAAAGAATGTATTTTTTTTCCCTTTAACATTTATGAACATGATGAAGGTCGTAGTAAGGCTTAAATATAAAGAAGCACTCCCTCCATGTGTTTGCTCTTTCTTTCATTTACATCTCACTTTGCGTTAAAGCTCGTAAAAATGATTCTTCCTTAAAGCAATGCTAACAGAAATCCTAGAGCTGAAAACTCTGAAAGGTTTGGCGCTGCACGACATTCTGACTGAGCTACATCTACTCATACACCGAGGTAAGAGATCTTTAATGCTAAAATAAGTGTAGTTAATTACAGTTTGAATTCTCTCTTTCTCTCTCTCTCTCTCTCTCTCACAATTACTCTTGGAGCCCTCCCACAAAAAAATTACCACCCCAAAGCGTAGTTGTTCAACTGCTATTGAAAGGACTGTCATGGTGTGCTTTCCAAAACCCTTCAACTGCATCCTTGTTTCCCTCACTTGCATCTCAATCTCGAGTCTAAGTCCTTCCCACTGGGAAAACATGGAGAGACACTAGGAAACGATGCGAGTAGTGTGGAATCCAGGAAATATGCTTAAAAAAAAAAAAACTCTCTTTCTACTGAAGCGTCATGCGGAGCAGCATCTGCTTCTAATGACAGCAGTACAGCTGACCTGCGTAAAAGCAGCTGATGTAATTTAAGCGGGGTGTATTTTATACACTCGAGTACAGTTCAGGTGGTGTAGTGGTTAGCACATTTGCCTTACAGCAAGAAGGGGAGAGGGACATCTGGACCTCACTGCTTATGCTGCTGCCCCCGTGACCCGACCTCGGATCAAAGCGGAAGATGATGATGATGACAAGAAGGTCCTGGGTTTGAGACCTGGGCTCGGGTCAGGTGTCTCTGTGTGGGGTTTGCATGTTTGCCCGAGCGCTTGTGTTGGGTTTCCTCCAGGTACTCTGGTTTCCTCCGACAGTCCAAAGACAGGCACGTTAGCCTAATTGTTCAAATTGCCCCTAGGTGTGAATGCTTGTGCATGTATTGGCCCTGCAATAGTCTAGCGAACCGCTCCGTGTCAGCTTGGATAGATTCTAGCCTCCCCGCAACCCTAGTAGGATTAAGCAGTTTGGCAGATGAGTGAGTGATGGGAATGCAGCTCGTGCAGAAAGGCTGCTCTTGTGTATCCTTGATCCTTGCTCCTTCATGAACAAATAAGAGAATTTAGGATGGCAGTCAAGGATGATGGACCAAAAAAAATGTTTTAAGTGAGGATCAAGGAAATGACAAATAAGGGTTTTGAGTTGTACCCTTGGTACCAATAAAGTTATTTTTACAACTCTATAAACATGCAACTTCCTTCAGTAATACTTTTTGTATTAAGGTGTAAGAGTGTTGTGGGTGTGGCTATGACTGTCAAAAGGAAAATAAACAAAGCTGGTGAACCAAAAGGCAGACTTCCTAACAGTTATATGTAATGGCCTAAACTTAAAGGATTCTACAAAACTTTCTAAATTTCTTTCTACTAGTAATATATTAAAGTGTAACTGTGATTTTTACTTGCTAATTAAAACAATCGCATACGTCGTCAGTACTTACCCCTTGTCAAGCATCCATGAGTTCTGCCACAATACTCTGTCAGTCAGGCATGCGGGGAGACATGTTACCTTCCTCATTAGCTGTTCCAGCCCTGGTGGTGAAGAGAACTCGTTGGATTGGCTGGTGTGCAACAAGCTGGTCACTGTCCCCATGCTACAAAGCGCATTATCGGCCAGTGCTGAGTTGTGTCCCCAGGAAAAATGGCGAGCACATTTAAAGAAGTGAAGACATTCTCTGAGTTGAAGGACTAGATTTCTGATGAAGGTGAAAGTGATTAACATGTTTTCTCTCTTTTCCTCCAGTGGATTTTTCTCCAGCGATCCGGATGGGATTACTGATTAAACTCGCAGATATCGAGTGAGTCTTGGATACTTTCTTTTACCCTTTCTTTAGTCAGCATATCATCAAAACAGTGGAGTTAAAAATCTGTTGTTCTAGAGCAGGGATCTCCAATATTATCCACAAAGGACCGGTGTGGGTGCAGTAGCCACACCTTCCACCTGTTTCAATCACTGATCTACAAAAAAAAAAATTGGAAAAAACTAGATTGCACATTAGTGTTTCTATTTCGAAGCCAGGTGGCAGCCTTCTTGGCGAGACCTCAAGATATTTAAGATCTCAAAACTTAGCAGTTGAAAGCCAATGCAGCTCGAAAACCCTCAAAAGTTTACCGCTTATAGTCAGGATACCTTAAATGTCACTTATTGCATAAAAATATAAAGCTCTGCAGAGCTGAAATTTGGCAAAAAAGTTTTTAAAAATGAAATGCACGTCTTGGATGTAATTATTTCCATTTCCTATCTTTTCACTCTATTTGAGTATAACTTTCAACAGCACGGTGGTCTCACCAAGATGGCTGCCACCCAGCTTCAAAATTGAAACACTTATGTGCAATCTAGTCAGTCTTGTTTGTTTTTGGCTACTGCTTGGTTGAAGTGAAAAGCATGTAAAGCTCCTCATTTCTCTCGTTTGTGTTCATTGATGTTTGTTCTCTTTCTTTTGGTGCTCTCTTTCATTCCTTTCCCTCACTTTCATCCTCTCATATGCCATTTTTTTCTTTCACTCTCATGTTCTAATTCTCTCGTTGTCTGGTGTTCACTTTCATTTTCTCACGGTCTCCTTTTACTTTGCTGTCTCTTTCACTCATGTCTTTACCTTCCCCTGTCCCTCTATTTGCCACTACTGTCTTTCTGTATCTCTCTGCTTCTCTCTTTGCCCATGTGGCCCCCCCTGTGCCTCTCTCTTTGGGACTCCTCTCTCTCACAGGTATCGCTTGGCCTCTGGAACCAGTGAGAAGATTCAGCTGAGTTCTATGTTGGCTGCATTCCAAGCAGTTAGAGATATAGTGGTCAGCGATGGATAGTCCAGTCATCACACACACTCTTCCTCCCACCCTCAAAATCTGACACAATGAAACGTGTAGAATAAAATAGTTTTTTATATTTGTGAAAGTATACCAGTGTTACATCAACAGTGTGTTTATATAATTATAAATATCGTCTTTTTTTTTTTTTTTTTTTTTTTAAATAAATGAGTACTTGTACACACCCAGAGTCCTCTATAATGGGTTTGTTTGGGCCTTTGGTGGCAAACTGTGAGCAGTCTCATTTAGCAGCCACAGAGTTGCTCGGAATCAGCTGGAATGTTCACTGCAGCGGAGGATCTTTTTCTGAGGAAGGTCTCTGTATCTCAGGAAGTCCAGGATTTTTTTCGGGAGTGGTAAAACCTTTACCTGGAAAGTGGACATGGAGCGCCTGAGCATAGTACGACACAAATGGTGCAGGCTGGGAACCATACAGGGAACTCTCCAGAACATTACATATCCATCTACAAACCTGGAACCAAAATCCACACACAAGCGCACACATTTTTATTAAAGCTAAAAATGGAAGCATGAAATTTAATAAATACCTGATGATTTAAAGAAAAGGTTGTATAATTATAATAAGTGCATTTACAGTAAAGTTAAAATTGGTTTTGTGCCACACTTTCATCTGAAAAACAACATTTTTAAGGCATGAGGTGAGCTGGAATTTGTGCAGTTGTGGATAATTGGAAGAAATAATGCCTCTGGGAGGATTAACTAGAGGGGTACTTAGGAAAAGGTATCACAGGTGGGCTCAAATAGATTATTATAACTTGGCATAGTTATGATGTATGAGTACTGTTCTTCTGCAGTAAACGCCACGGATTGACTGTCCGAAATGAAATCAGCTAGGAAGGACCGGAACGTGTGGAGACACTTCATGATGGATCGTCTGTGGACACCATGGTGAGGTGATGGTTATAATGACATATCTCCCCCTAGTGGGTGTCTAATAAACATTTTAGCATCTATTATAAAGAATAGCCATTTTTGGTGGGGCTTTTTTTTTTTTCATGATCCCATAAATAAATCACTTCCAAAACGTAATGGTTTGCTACTTGTACCACACCGTACTGTACGTACCATATGTAGGAATCGCCTGAGCTCTGGAATTAAACGTGCTAAGCACTAAGCCACTGTGATGTCCCAATTAAAAACATTTTTGAATCAAATTTCGTAAAAATATAATATGTAGGCTAACTACTGTATTATTTAATTTTGTTAGTTTGTTTATTTCTGTTTAAAGCTCAAGGTGAACGTTTTGCAATATGATTCATATCAGAATTCCAATTATTTGGTTGCCCGACACTTAAAAGTAAGATGTGAGGTCATATTTTTACTGGCTCGACTTCCAGTTATTTCTTCTAAGTGCCAATTGAATCCTGATGAACCCTTGAATCCCCCGGATGTAACACACACACACACACACACACACACACACACACACACACACACACACACACTTGCTCAGACGCATTTCAGACCCACAGATAAACACGGTTG
>JAOUQZ010044454.1:0-11528 GCA_028564935.1 Neosilurus hyrtlii | reverse complement strand
TGGCGAGCTGTCCAGGGTGTACTCTGCCCTCGCCCAGAGTCGGCTGAGATGGGCGCCAGCCTCCCCGCGACCCTAATGCAATAAGCGGTTCATAAAATAACATGACATGACATAAAACAATCAGACATAATTAAATCAATGGTATGGAACTAATTATGAGTTGATACCTGGCTGTATTAAGTAACAGACAGTAAGTGAACATTTGTGACAGTAATTAGAAAGTCAGAGCCATGAAACTATGAGTACAAGCACATAACAATTGTTTAGTTATGAATGACTAAAATGTGGTTACTTAGTCTGTTCCATGGTTGGTGAGCAGGATTTCAGCTGATCTAGCACTGAAGCTGAGGTTGGCCTGAAAGAGTTCTTATTGTTGCTTGAGAGTTGGGGTCAGCGGAGTGAAGCGAGAAGATAAAAAAATGATTTATGATGCTCACAGACACTTTCAACGCTCGAATTCTGGGTTTGAGATAGTGAATTTCAGTCCAGAATTCATGCGTATTAATGAGCTGGTACTTGGGACCCAATAGACTGTAGTTCTGCCCTGAGCAGAGGTGTTATCTCTAAATGGCCATGATTTATGATTTATTGGATGCTAATCTGTGTGCTGTTACAACTAATGAAATATAATTTGTTTCAGATACACTTTTATGACAATTATCAAGCATATCTTTATTCAGGGCAATATGAGCTACATTTCAATATGAAAATTTACATAAGTCTTTTGATAATCTTAATATATTAGATAATATATTAAGATAATATAAATTATTTTATATTTGTGTAGGGGGGTTCTTAACTTTATGTACTAAACCTCCTTTGTGCTTGGAAGTTAGTTTAAAGCATCTGCATACCTGTATCCTCCAACTCGTGACAGTTTGTTGACACTGGTAACTTAATTAATTCATGGTTTTAATAACTGCTGTTTTCAACCTTAAAAACATGAAGGCCACATTGTTTATCTTTATATATTTCGTGAGGATGTCACAGATTGGTACAGTGACAAAAATAAAGACCATGGAACATACACAGGAGACTTTTACTGCATGAAGCTCAAAGGAGGAGATGCCTAGATGAGACAGAAAGAGTGGTGTGAAGTACCATCTCTGAGACTTAACACTTACTCTGTAGGTGTTAAGTCACTGAGTTGGTACTTCACACCACTCTTTCTGACACAAATTAATTTTGGATGCAATGTGGAAAGTGAATTTACAAGTAACTTTTAGGAAAGGGTGATCTTAGTAATTCTGTTTTTATTTATTTATTTCCCCCTGAACAGTTGATATTATATCATTCACTTGAATGTGATAAGGTGCATTGGGTAAATACAACTGAAAAAAAAAACTGTGAGGTGGTCTGGCAAGCTGTTTAGGGTGTACCCCACCTTCGCCCAGTGTTGGCTGACATAGGCTCCAGCCTCCCTTCGACCCTAGTAGGATTAAGTGGTCTGGTAAATGCGTGAGTGTAAAGGCATTATAAATGCTGCAAACATAATGAAAGCAATCAATTTAAACTCAACAATATATTCTATATATAAAAATGCAATTATTCATGCAAATTATATGATTCAAATTTATTCAATCTGAAATTTACAGTAGTTTGTCTTCTTGTGTTTACATTTGCACACAATAAGGAGCTGGAGAAGAGTGCAAAGTTTTTATGAATTTACAAGAAAATCAGGAAAACCAGATCATGCTCATAGGAATTATTTAAAATTTTTGTATTTAGCTCAATAAATGTTGTTATTAAGGCATTGGTCGAGCTTGCCTGACACTGTGATTATGTGATTACAGCAAGTAGTGAAGTTGCTAGTGTATCTAGTGCAATCTACATTGATTTGTTGGCAGCATTCCCAATCTGAAGGACAAGCAGGGTCCTGTGATTGCAGTTAATGGACGCAGCATGATGCCTTACTGCCATTTTCACCTGGAAGACTCTGGATACCTCACTAAAAATAGGTGGGACCTTGAGTTCCCTGGCCAACAGGGGTCCACACCCATGGCCACCCTGGACCCCAACACTAAAGTTATAGAATTCACATCTACAGGGGTTGGCACATCCATCTGCAGGTGATGAATTAATTATATGATCATCTTGTGATCATAATTAACATTTTGTTATAGTAGTTGTGTTGATAATTTCCATACTTTGTTGATTTGATAGGACTTTCAGTGTTGTAAATCCCACCAACAAGCCATACTCTTTGTTGTGGAAATGTGAAGATTCTGAGGTTAAACCCTTCACCTGTCTCACCCCAAAGGATTCCATTCAGCCTGGCAAGAAAGTCGAGGTAAATATTAATAATAATTTAAATAACCACATATTGTATTTAGTAGATGTTTGTATGTACACAATACTTAGATATGTTTAAATTAGGATGCATTTACTACTTAATATTAACCTTGAAAAAATCCACTGCCTCAGGTCTCATTTAAATATCATGCCCAAGAACTGGATTTGGTGGAATCCTTCTGGACCTTCTTAATCCCAGAGTACAAGTTCTCTGTGCCCTTCCTGCTGGTGGGCACAGCAAAAGATCCAATGTTGTACATAGATCATGTGCATCTTGATCTAGGCAGTGTGCTTATTGGTGAGATTCCAGTTGGTTCAAGTAAAGGTTTGGTAGAGGCTGCATACATTGTAATGTTTTTCAGAATTAAAAAAGTAAACAATGTGACTAACAAGAAATTATATGTAACATCCACTGGCAAAAATATTAAAAAATCATCACACTCTTTCACCCTTGCTTTTTTACTGAACATTAGCTGAACATTTTGGCTTCATGAAACAGACCTCAAACAAATTAAATAAAATTATTTTCATTAATTGCATATACTTTTTTCTAGATTAATAGAGGAAAAAATATGAAACCACCCAATGTTTAGGGGAAATAATGAAATAATCAAGAAATAATTTGCGATTAGCTGCTCCTTCTTGGGCCTGAATTCTTTGGGATATGGACCTATAAAATGTGGTCTAATCATCATCCAAGTAATGCCTCAACTAATTACACATACAAAAAAACCCATGTATTATTCAAATCATTGGTTTTGAAAACAGTGAAACATGGGAGCCTGGAGCCCATCTCTAGTCGACTCCAGTCATAGGTACACTCTGAACTGCTCACCAGATTATTGATATATGGCCAACACATACACATTGTGGAGAATACTAAGATAGCCTAATGTGCATGTCTTTGGACTATGGAAGGAAAGTGGAGCAACCATAGGAAATAGAGAGCAGGGACAGGGAACACAAACTCCATGCAAATCCACCTTCTCCATGCATGGGGCTCGAACCCAGGACCTTCTTTCCCTGAGGCAATGATTTAGACTGATTTAGATGTGGACTCTTAATGAGCCACATCATTAAGTTGATAATCCTATCATGAAGAACTGAAGAAAATCTTTCACATTCTTTCTTTGTGTGAGAAGGATTGTCTTCCTGAAGAATGACTTTATCAGTCCTAACTATTTTCAGTAAAATAAGAAGAATCAATGGAAAGAGAAAATTCTCATTTCCCTAGAATGAGAAAACTATATGGCAACATTTTGTAGTATGATACCAAAGTGAAACTAACCAAAGCAAATGCAACAGAAGTAGTAATTAAATCATTGTAGTATAAGTAATAAAAAGACATAGTAACGATGTGATATCGTCACTAATAAATATTCAATATTTAATATAAAGCACTGGAATAAAAGTATAATTACACATACTGGTTATGGCTTACTACATAAGTGAATATGGATTATTTATAGTGAACACTATATGGAATTTTATACTGAATATTATGTATGAATGTGTACACATGCAGGTTGTGAGGCCCATAAAATTGTATATGTGGTGAATGGAGAAAACCAACCTTTCCTCTTTACAATTGAGGAAGCATCTCGGCACTCAAAGTCTTTCAATGACAGCCTAATTGTAAAGCCAATGCAAGGAACAGTACCCCCCACAGACAAGTAAGGCTTTCTCAACATCATATTTGTTCAAAAGAAATCACAGTCCTACTAACAGGAATAAAAATAAACAGAACTAAATGATGAGAAAATATTTACCAAGTATATCTGTTGTAAGATTCCCAGTGGCCATATATTTCACACCCACATTTGAAGGTGTGGTGACATTTAACCTGCGTATGATGATTAGAGGAAAAATTCAACCACTCACTTTGAATGTGAAGGCTGACGGCTACAGCTTGAATGTTTGTGTCCAGTATGAAAGTCCAGAAGGGGCTATGACCGAACTCTCTGCTGGTAATTGTCATCTTGTGGACTTCAAGGAGGTGAGATATTATACAAGCAGGGAAACAGCATCTTTGTTTGAAAGAAAATAATAAGTCATATATGATATAAAATAAATTGTATGTTGCAATAGACAGTTGATTTACTTTTATTCTTAGTTTCAATCCTGCATGTTAGTGGCTCAGGAGCATAGGTCATTTCGATCATTGACCTGAGACCACAGCATCATTCTGCTTCACCCTGAGTGACAAAGCGGCCCTGTTCAGATCCTGGGCCAAGAAAAAGTGGCCTAAACATAGCTTCTCGCACTTCGACCTTGTTAAATGTCAACAGGTCATCTCATTATGTGGTGTGACAAAGAAGAATTATATGAAACTTGCACACTGATGGATTCAGAGGACAGTGATTCCCCTTAGAGATGTTCAATGCTAGTTATAAAAGAACTCACCAGACTGGATATAGACATTGCTGCTGTCAGAGAAGTTTGCTTTGCAGACCAGGTATCACTTACAGAGCATAGTTCTGGCTAAACAATATATAAGTCAGGAAAGGCAGACTCTTTCTTGTGGTGGCTTCATCATCAAGACGTCTATTGCTAGCAGATAACGCAGCTTTGCCATGCAGATTTGTCACCCTCATGAGCGTCTATGTCCACATACATCAGGCTAATGCTGAAATAAAAGTGGCCTTTCATCGTTATCTGCACAACCTGCTCCTGCAAGTCCACTTAAGAGGCAAAGTCCTGATACTAGGAGACTTTAATGCAAGGGTGGGACAAGGTTTTGAAGTGTGGATAGGGGTTCTGTTGCATAGGCAACTGCAAAGAAAATGGATGCTTGCTATTGGAGTTTTGTTCAGAACATGAGCTGATCATCCAAAACACCTTTTTCCAACAGAAAGACAAGGTGACATTCCTGATCAAAACACTTGCACCTTTGGGATTACATCTTGAATTGACAGCGAGACCCATATTGAGGGCATACTCCATATCAGGATGACTCCAAGTGCCGACTGGTTAGGTGCGAAGTTGCCACTTTCAAGACTTTTTCAAAGAAGAAGGGCTGTCAGAGTAAAAAACTCAAGTGTACAAGTGCACAAGCTCAAGATTGAAACAAAAGTGGACTTTCATACTAAGCTGGAAGAGAAACTCAGTAACAAGGTAGATCCTGAACATTGGACACAGCTGAAGACAGCCCTAAAAGAAACAACAGCAGCAATTGTTGGCTTCTCAACCAGGAAACATCAGGACTGGTTTGACGAATCAGATGCTAAAATCCAAGAGCTGCCACAAATCTCTCCTGGCAAATCTTGAAGACCAGAGTATGAAGACTGCCTATAGAAATGTCTGCAAAATCCTACTAGCCAGATTAAGAACAATGAAGAATGACTGGTGGACAGCACTTACTGAAAGGACACAGCATTGTGGTAACATGGGGAATCCTTCTATGAACCACTGAGGACTGTGCATGGACCAGCATTTCAGATTCAGGCTCCTCTATGCTCCTCAGATGGCGCAACTCTTTATAGTCAAAGATGTCATCATGAACCATTCATCAAAACACTTTGACAGTCTCAGTGAAAATGAAGTTAGAGCCATCACACAACTAAATTTAGGAAAGTCATCAGAGATTGATGGCATCCCAGCAGAGGTGTACCAGCATGGTGAAGATGTAGTACCTGTACTAAACAGACTTTAGGACTTGTTTACAAGCTGCCTGGGAAAAGGGACAATTCCACTGGACCTCAGAGATGCTGTCATCTTCTCCCTTTACAAAAACAAGTTTGGTATCATGCTATTCTCTATAGCAGTTAAAATCCTGGCTTGCCTGCTGCTCAACAGACTGATTCCCACCATCAATGAGGAGAACACACCAGAATGTCAGTGCAGTTTCCAGACTAACAGAGGTACCACAGACATGATTTTTGAAATTAGGCAGATCCAGAAGAAGAACAGAATATTGGCCTGTATGCAGCTTCATTGACCTAACCAAGGCCTTTAATACCATCAGCAGAAATAGTCTTTAGAATATACTGGTGGATCTTGGTTGCCCCCCAAAGTTCCTTACCATCCTCCACCAGCTGCATGAAGGACAGATGGGTCAGGTCATCCACAACAGCTCACTCTCTGATAGCTTCTAAATTGCAAACGGCGTCAAGAAAAGATATGAGTTTGCTGCCATTTTGGTCTCCATTTTCTTTAGAATGATGTTCTGTGAAGCAAAGAAAGATCTGGTAGATGGCATCTACCTTCACTTCAAAACAGATGGTATTGCACCAGCTGCTCACACAGACCAAGACTGCTGTGTAGCTAATCATTGAATTGCTGTTTGCTGCCCACACCCAGGAAGCACTGAAGTGCATTTTTGACTACTTTGCTCAAGGTGCAAAGGCCTTCAGTTTTACCATGGGCTTGAAGAATATGGAAGTAATGTATTACCCTCCCCCATGAAAATGTACAGCCCACCACAGTGCAGCATCAGTGACACTATTTCTAATAATGCAGTGTAGATGTTCACCTGCCTAGGCAGTGTCATATTGAACAACACAACTGTCACGACCTTGTAAAGACCTCGAGAATAGGCTAAGTCAGCAGTACATTTGGATGCTTGTCCAAGATAGTAAATCAAAACCATTCCCTCCACCTCTCAAAAAAATTTTTAATATACAGAGCTGTGGTGGTACCTACCCTGTTGTATAGTTCTGTACCACAAGCAGATCAGGCTGTTTCTTCCTTCAATGCTGCCTGCATCCCATCCTTGGTATCAAGTGGCAAGACCACATCACCAACTGCAACCACTTTGCTGGACTGGACATGTAGCAGGGATAAAAGACAAAAGAATGCCTAAAGCGGTTTTCTTTGGAAAGCTGATACTTGGCAAAGGACCAACCAGCAGTAGTTCCCTCCTTCTTTTACCTAGGATGCAACAAAACATGCTTTGCATACATTGGCCTCTTCAGTCACCAAAGAACTTGTAGAAGCTGAAGCTATTTCCTTTTTTACTATGATTCTTGTATACGAGCACCCAGCCATCATAATGTATGGCACGAAGTATGTAGACTAACAGAATACTTGGTATGCAGTTTAGTGCAGTTCTAGCAGTCTAAATATACCTATATGAAATAAAATCTGTAGCTTGTAAAGGTACCACATTATGCCTACAATACAGTAGCCCATAATTTAGCTGGTTGCTGTGAATAACAATAAATTATTATTAGAAAATCAAGCTGACCTAAATTAAAGCTTGTTGGCAAGTGTTGCATTACAGCTAATGCTAAGCTACAAACATCTGGGTCAAAGAAATGTAAACTGATAGTGGAGTACCTGAGTGCTTACTATTTGCTTGTATAACATGCTAGAGGGGAGGCCTGTAAGTAAATACTTAACCGACATTAATCCCTACTGACTATTTGGATGTACTCATGAATTTTCAGAGGTAGCAGTTTTTTAGACTTTGATTGATTAAAGAAAACAACATGTATATATATATATGTTTCATTCTCTTCTTGTGAACAGGTGGAGCTGAGAGGTAAGTCCACATGTGCCTTTGTGGTGTCTAACCCAGGAAGGTTCAATGTGGATGTGCAGTATGAAATAACAGGACCTGAAGAGCTGCACTGCCACCTGCAGGTGGAGCCCACAACAGCGATGGTGCCAGTCGGAAAACATAATCGTTGCATTCTCAGCTTCTTCCCTCTCCAGAAGTGTGACCTCAAAGATATGGGCTTCTCAATTAAGGCATCTTTTCTGCTTCTCTTTTTTCGTTATTTAAGCACTTTTGTGTAATGTTTTTAAATGTTTAAAATTAGTATTTGGAGGAAAATAATAATTGTGTAAATAATTAATTCTATAAACACAATTCTAATTTACATTTACATTTAGATTTAATTTAGTTATAAAGACAGCAGAAATAACTAATTTTTTATTGCCTGAAAATTCAAGTTTATATTTGCTGCCTGGCCAGAAAACGTCACACATATTTTGTTGGACCACCTTTAGCCTTGATTATAGAACGTTCAGGGTAGCCAAATAATGAGCAAGTAAAATATTTTGTCTCATTTATTTAACTGGGTTCTCTTTATCTTCTTTTGGGACTTGTCTCAAAATCTGATGATGTTTTAGGTCATATTTTGCAGAAATTTATAAAATTCTTAATGGTTAACAAACCTTCAAGCACCACTGTATACTCATTTGTACAGCTCTATGATTCATGATTATGATTCATGCTGTCCTCTAGGTAAAGAATGGCCCAGTTTTCAATTGCACCCTGCTTGGTTCTACCACCAGTCTGAGGCTGGAGTTTTCCTTCCTCAAGTACAACTTTGGAAAGAGCTTCATTTACACTGCTGGCATGGTGCCTGCCACATGCACACTTCTTATTAGCAATAAAGGAGACAGAGATATCAGGTAAATGGTAGGGATCATGATGCATAAACTATAACTTATTTTTTTGTTTTGTTTTGTTTTTCCAATATTGTTTGCTGTTTTACTTTTGAAACTGTGGATGCTCTAATAACAGCATGTCTGTCAGTGACAGACAGGCCCACCCCTTGCAAACATCAGAGTTTTTCTACTAAACATATTTTTACTACTAGATTTAACTACAACAATTCAATGGCCTGGCAAGTTGTCCAGGGTGTACCTCGCTCTCGCCCACGCCCAGAGTTGATTGAGATGGGCGCCAGCCTCCCTGCGACCCTAGTTAGTATTAAGTGGCTCAGAAAATTAATGAATGAATGAATTTACTACAACAAAGCATGTATGTGACATGTGAGCCTGCAACCAAACCAGGCATTTGTGTCTTGTGGGAAGAAGACAGCCTACATATGTCCCAGAGTGGAGGTTTCTGCTTTCCAACCACCACCATTCTCCTCAGAAGTGAAACTGAGACCATACACATTTCATAGTTGGTCACATCACAGGGATTTCCCATAGGGAAACCCCTCACTTTGTCATCAATGAAACAGGGTCTACATAATGTACCAAAAAGTTTTTGTGGTTGATAATATTGGTAATTATATGTTTCCTCTTCATAGTGTAAACTGTTTATTCTGCAACACCTCTTTTTTGGAAGTGAGCTTCATACCTGATTGCCTGCCCCCTAGTGGTAGCATGGAGGTGCCTATCATGTTCTATCCACGAGAAGCAATGCGCTACCATGAAAAGGTGGTCTTTGAAATAAATGATTGTTCTATGCAAGTAGTGGAGATCATGGGGCAAGGAATTGAGATGAAGGTGAGAAAAAAAATATGTGTTGTTGGTGGCCTGCAAACCATCACACATTTTTGATCTGCTTTAATGATTTTAAGATTGTGTTTTCATCAGGCTCTGCTTTCCCTAGATTGATGTAGAGGATCCAAAACTAAAGGTTGTAAAGCTGGGAACTCTGCAGGTGGGCCAGAGGAGCAAAAAGCTCATCCCCCTGATCAACAATAGCTTGTCTTCCTTAACTTTTTCTCTCTTCTTAAGACCCTCTTCACAGACTGTACTAAACTCCCAGGTAGGACACATACACACAGTTGAAATATTACTAAAATTATTATTATTATTATTACAATTTATTATTATTAATAATAATAATAATAATAACAACAACAACAATAATATAAAGGTGGCATATTGGCATAGTGGTTAGCATTTCCAGCTCACAGCACAAATGTCCTTGGTTCTGTTTCTGTTTAGAGATGTCATGTTGTCTCTGCTTACATAGGTCCTCAGGAAGATGAGACAGAGAGCGGTTAAAGGTTGTAGAGAGACTAAACCAGAAAGTGTGAGGGATTAGTAAGGATGAAATGAAAGTAGCTATATAGAGAAAGAAGATTTTAAGGGCAGTTGGCCTAGATGATACACCAGCGGAGGCATAGAAATGTTCAGGAGAGACGGCAGTAGAGATTTTAACCAGACTGTGCAACGAGTAAGTTGATAGGATGCTTGAGGAGTGAAGAATTGTTTGTGCACGAGTTTTCAAGAAAAAGGGAGATATGCAGAGCTGCAGTAACTACAGAGGTATAAATTTGATGAATCATACCATGGAGGTAAGGAAAAGAGTAGTAGACTCCAGTCTTAGATGAGAATCTAAGTGAATTGCAGTGATGCATCTGTGAATTGCAGTATGGTTTAATGCCATGAAAAAGCAACACAAATGCCATATGAGAAGTACAGGAAAGGTCAGAAGGAGTTGCACTATGTGTTTGTGGACTTGGAGAAGGCATACAACACGGTGCCAAGAGAGGAGTTGTGGTACTACTTGAGTCAGATATGGCAGAGAAGTATGTGAGGGTAAATGTAAATGTAAAATGCTGTAAATGTAAGGGTGGTACAGGATCTGTATGAGGACAGTGTGACAGTGGTGAGGTGTGCAGTAGTATTGAGCTGCACCTTCCCTTCCTTCACATTCATGGCTAAAGTGCCCTTGAGCAATGCGTCTAACCCCCAACTGCTGTCCGGGCGCTGCAGTGTGTGGCAGTCCACTGCACCGAGTGTGTGTGTACTCACTGTTTATATATGTATGCCCACTTTGGATGGGTTAAATGCAGAAGTCAAAATTGCCCGTGTGGAATTAATACAGTATAAAATTAAAATAAATTAAATAAGTAAAAATGCACACACACAACTTGATTATGCTGACAATCTGTCCCACTCAAATGTGTAGTCTTAATCCAGTATATTTGTTCTTCAGGTCCTGTCACTGAATCCAAGTCGGGAGGTGATGCTGAAGGGTGGAGGGGGAAAGTGTGTGGTGGAGGTGCTCTTCAGCCCTCAGCAACGCATGGCCCCATTCAGCGAGGAGGTACACCTGAATTGTTTGGGCACCATCCGCCCCCTGCTGGTGCTGAAAGGCTCCTGCCAGGGTGTGGAGGTCACACTGGACCAGAACTATTTGTCCTTTGGAGCTGTAGCCCAGCACTGCCAAACCACACGTCATATTATGCTGCAGAATACAGGAGACATTGGGGCTAGGTGCATATATACATACATGCATATATATCCACTATCATGGGTCTGGTGAGCTGTTCAGGATTCTGCTTTATTTAACCTGTCTTATTCAGCTCATTACATAATAGACTTTTAAGCGCAGTTTTAGATTCTACATAACATACATTTGTTGAGAGTTTGAAAAAAACACAACAGCAATTACACAGTTAATAAATTGCAATGCTGTGTTTTTATAACAATAATAATAATAATAACAACAATAATAATAATAAATGTTATATATATATATATATATATATATATATATATATATATATATATATATATATATATATATATATATATAT
>JAOUQZ010044453.1:0-11533 GCA_028564935.1 Neosilurus hyrtlii | reverse complement strand
TGTTTGAGGATGGGAGCCCTGGTGAAGAGGGACTTGAGTAGAGAGAAGGCGATGGACGCCTCTGGTGTCCACTGGAACAGGGAGCAGGTGGAGGTGAGACGTGTGAGGGGGCTGGCCACCTTGCTGTAATCCCTGATGAACTGGCGGTAAAAGTTGGCAAAGCCCAGGAAGCGTTGTATTTTCTTCCGCGTGGTGGGAGTGGGCCAGTCGGTGATGGCTTGGATCTTGGCAGGATCTGGCTGGAGCAGCCCCTTGGCAATAATGCACCCCAGAAAGCTGACAGAGGCGGAGTGGAATTCGCGTTTCTCCAGTTTGATAAACAGGCGATTTTCTAGGAGGCGTTGGAGAACCAGGCGGATGTGCTGCTGATGTTTCTCAAGAGAGCGCGAGAAGACTAGAATGTCATCGAGGTACACAAACACAATTGAGCATGTCCCGCAGGACATCATTCTAGGGATCATCGCTAGGGAGATGAGTTCTTCGAGAGAGGAGGGCTCCTCCCGGGACGGTAATTTATCCTTCATCCGTTTGGACAGCCCCTTCATGAAAATTCCAATCAACGCGGACTCATCCCACCCACACATGTTGGCCAAGATCCTGAACTCAATGGAATACGAGGCCACTGACTGGGATCCCTGAGTGAGGTCCAGTAACTGTCTGGTGGCCTCCTGACCCTTAACCGGATGATCAAAGACCTTCCTTAATTCCCGGGAAAACAACTCAAAGGAGGAAAGCACTGGCGGTAGCCCATTTTGCCGCTTTGCCCTGCAAAGAATTGATTACGTATGCTATTTTTGCTTTGTCCGTGGGATAGCTCACGGGCTGCAGGTCAAAAACCAAGCCGCCCTTTAATAGGAACTGTCCACATAATCCTAAATCCCCCGAGTAGGGCTCCGGGGGGGAACGAAGGGCTCCTTGTGTGAGAGAGAGGGAGAAGGGAGAGCAGACTCTGGAGGGTTACTCACCGATGGGTTAGGACTGGAGGGGTGGGACTGGTGAATTGCCTGGTGAGTCTGGGAGGCAATGAGCGCCACCTGTTGGTGCAGGTGCTGAAGGGACTCCATAATACCATGTAGTATGTTATTGTGCCGTTCGATGAGACTCCCCTGGGTCGACAGGGCCTAACCGGATCCAGAGGTTCCAGTGTTTGTAACCAGACGTGAGGTTGAACCCAAAAGCAAACCCGGAGGGTTTAAAGTTTAAAGGCTTTTATTTAAAGACGGAGAGGAAGCAGAGGGAACCAGGGACCCGGGGGTTGAGGAAGGGACCCGCATAGATGTGGCGGAAGCATGGAATGACCAATCGCGGAAGAGCGTCTGTCTGCGTAGCAGAGATGGGTCGGAAGCACTGGACGAGCGATCCAGGAAAAGAGTGTGTCCATGTAGAAGAGATGGGGCGGAAGCGCTGGGGCTCGAGTAGGCACGCGTGAGCTGCGAGAATACTCTGGCGCCGGAGGAGCCTCTCGACAGTGCTTAAATGCCGGTGGTGATTGCCGGAGATCCGGAACAGGTCGGTAGGTGTGGGTGGAGCCCCAAGCCGCCAGAAACCGCCCCATCTCTGAGAAAACAAACACAAAAGAGACACCACGCAAGAAAACATAGGCAACACCAATGTACCCGTGAACGCAATCACCACAGTATTAACACAAAGAATAAAGGTTTTGTCAAGATACTGGGCAGTGGGTAGAAAAATCATATTTCTCCTGAAACAATAGATACACATTTATGGCGTTTTGGAAAAGAGCTCTTCATATATTGTATTTTGTAAAAGCTTAAGAACATTAGTACATGTCGACTTCAGTGACTACATTTTAAAAGTTCAACCAAGCTTCTATGTGAAAGTATGGCTTCTTGGTGAGGAGACAAAGTGAGGTGAGTTTTATGATCATTTGCCAACCTCTCATTCAATGGAATTTTTTTGGTGTGGTTTTTGACTAATTGTGTTGCCATGGTAAAACAAAACAGCAATAAAATTAATAGCACACTTCATGGCAACAAGTCACATGTTTTGATATATACGTGAGTGCACTTTGGCGTTTGGGCCGCATTAAGTGCGACGGAAGAAGAAAAAAAATAAAGAGAACCATTTTTCTAGTGTCAATCTTTTCTAGGGTCTGCCCTTAAGCAGTAACAATAATATTATTGTTATTATTACATAAATTGTTATTATTATTGCCTTTTATTATCCACAAAATCATACTTTAAATAAAAATCAGCATCTTTACTGGACTCAAATTTTAGGGTTTACAGCCCCATCTACTGGTTAAAACCATCTCACACCTTGCTGTGGTAGAGACGGGTTTGGATCTCGGACATCCACGCAACCATGGGGAGAACTCCACCCAGAGACACCAAGCCGAGCCAGGGACTCTAACCCAGGACCTTGCTGCTGTCATGCAGATGTGCTGACCACTACACCGGTGTGCTGCCCCCATCCTGCCTACCTTTTATTAAAATCCATTTTCAGAATTATTCAGTGGGTGGCGTTACACTAATGGAAGTGTTCCTGTTATCGCTGATGTTATAGCAGCTATAAACACTTGTTCTCTCTCCACCTCTCTTTATTCTCTTTCTTCATGTTAATAAGATAAAAAAAATCACACTTTGTTTGATCATGTGACTGAGAACCTGTAAAGAAGTGGAAACTCCTCTGTCCTGAAGATGTTGGGAAAGAAATATCAGAGGATTATCTGTCTCCTTCTACATGTCTGCATGTTTATAACTGCTTTATTACTACACCATGATCATAAATCCAACCTGGAATCTTTTATATATGAACACACACACACACACACACTATATATATATATGTAAAATAAAAAGATGTTACAGTAAATGATTATAGATTTAAACACATTTATAGATTTGATATTTGAGACTATAAATGAAGTTATATTGTACATTTTTGGCTTTGGCTCATTTTAGCCAACATTAAATTTTTGTTTAAAATTTTTTTGATGAAACTTGGTGATGATGAAACTGTTTGATGATTGTTTATGAGGCGTATTTAAAAAAAAAACACACACACACATCAGGAGACTCTAATAAGAAACTGAAGCCACGCCCTTCAGATCTGTTTCTTAACAGGCTGAGCATTATTTGCAGTGATTCACAAACTAAAGTGTTTACAAACCAAGTATTTATTACATTCAGTAAATGTACATAAAGAAAAAACAGCAAAAAAGCACAACAATTACTTCATCTATAATAATATCATATATAAATGATAAGTAAATTGGTGACTGTATAAATGAATGTAATGAAAAGTGCAATACTCATGTTAGACCTCTGACTCCACCTAGTGGCCAAACTGAGTGCATTACAATCCATGCTCTGATTCAAACCCTCAACCTCAAACTTTAGGATTCTTCAGATTGGTATGCCCCCCCGACACTGACACACACACAATCACACCTGTCCTGCTTGATACCCCTGATAAGAAGACTTCTCTCAGACAAGTGTCACGAATATCTTTCTCTCTGTCTCTCTCTCTCACACACACAGCAGTTAAACTCTGATGCTGTGTGTATGTTTTCAGGTGCGTTTGGCAGGTTTGGCGATGAGTTGTCTCTCTCTCTCCAGCTCTCTCTCTCTCTGCTGCTCTCGCTCCAGCACCTCCTTCTGTTTCTGCTGCTGCAGCTTCAGAGCTCGCTTCTATACACACACACACACACACACACACACACACACACACACACAAAAGAATCCTTTATCTCTTTAAGGTTAGGGTGGAAGAGAGATTACATACCATTTGTTGTTAATTCTAATAAAAGTAAGAGATGTAAGAACTGCCTTTACCTCTGAAGTGAAGATACAAAAAGATGTTTTTTTTTATTATTTTTATTTTTTTGACTATTTTTGTTTGTGAGGGAAAAAAATTTGCTTGTAAAACAAAACAAAACAGTCATGCCATATTTCAAGCATTTACTAGGAGACTTTTCATAAAATAAAATAAACCTTTTACACTGAGAGAATAAGATACATGAAAGAGGTGAAGATTAAATCTCCTTATTACCTGGTGAAGATCCTGTCTTTGTTTATCTTCTATTATCAGTTCATTCTGGATGAGTACAAAGGTTTCCTGGTAAAACCAGCCCAGCTCACAGGCTTAGTATCTCTTATTCACCTGGGGTCCATTTCAGAACGCAGGTTTAGTGAAAACCCGGTGTTAGTCCACCCTGAGATGAGGGAAACTGTTTTTTTGGCTTCACAAAGCCAGTTCAGCGTAACTCTGAGTCAGGTACCCGGGCAACATTCTGCATGACACTAACCTGCTCGCTGGCTGGTTTGCTTCACCTAACCCTGAGTTTCTCCTGCTCTTAAGCTGAAGCCTGCAGACTGAAGGCAGTGGCAGGCAGGGCGTGCCCGCTTCTCGAAGAGCCAGCTGATGTTGTAGAAGCATGATTGTGATTGACAAACTTGTATTACGATTAAGTGATTATTTTAAGGTTATGCTTGTTGTATTATGATAGGTAAAATTGTAGTTGAACAGGTAAATGATGACTGATTTAATCCATGTAATAATTAATCCATAATTAAGCCAAATAATTCCATATATACGTTTGAACAGATGGAGCTTGGGGAGATGATAAATTATAGGTATATGCAGGCGACAACTCAGAATAGGAGAGAGGTTGCAGCAGCTCACAGGGTTTGGGGTTGAAGTGAACAGTGAAAGAGGCCTGCTAGAAACAGCTAGTACTGGTAATCATTTCTGGCAGGAGAGGCGTTACAGTATATGTGCGAACTTTTATTACGATATTAAAGGGGATTTTGTTGAGAGGAAATTAGGGGTATTAATGTTTTGGGGGCCTGAGTTTTGGACATCATGTGAACGCTAGACATTTCATTTAGCCTGGTTTTGGCCCAAAGTATTGAAAAATGTTGAAGAATTGCTTTGGCAAAATAACCCTTATTATCACCTTAACCACTGTACAAGGGTGCCTGTTAGAAAACTTCCACAGGAGGCACAGGAGGATGACGAAAGCAGATATGAGGATGATGAGCAGCCTGGACCGTCGGGAAGGCAACCTGAGCAAAGGCCGCCAACACCCAGTGTTCAAGAAGGGCTTGGAAACCCTCAGTAAGAAACAGGAGAAGGTGCTGAGGGTATTGGCCACGTGGATGGAACAGAAGGGAGAGAACAGGACCTTGCAGGAGAACCCCAGCCAAGAAGGCCCAAACCAGGGGATCCCCAGGCAGGCCCACCAGAAATACAACCGCTCACAGATATCAGAGAAACACCCCTATCATCTGGAGGGGGAATCACAGAAAGTTTCCAACCCAAGGAATCAGAGGCACTTGGATGGGTCACAGATATCGGAGAAACACCCCAATCACCTGAATTATTTATAATTGGACATGATTCTGGAAAAAAAAGGATGAAAATATTGGGGCTGAACAGGATCTTGCTTCCTGATTTGGGGGAAAAAAAGGGGGGGGCATAAATTTAAAAAAAAGGAAAATTGATTATGACTGATAAACTTGTATTATGATGAAGTGATGGTTTTAATGTTATGCTTGTTGCATTAGGATTGGTAAAATTGTAGTTGAACTGTTAAATGATTAAATGATGATTAATGTGAAACAAAACGATGTGTAATAAAGTGCGTGGGCCTTCTGCTGAGGCTCAGGCGATTTAGGGAAAGCTCAAGGTCGGCCACGTAGCGTCAACAAGCACCTGGAGTAAACAATCTTACCACTGTCTTCTCCGAGAGCCAGAAATCAATGGTGGCGTACACTTTACATGACAGAACTAACTGTATATAAACCCATCCTTTAGTAGTGTTGGTGATCTTCGAATGGTCATTAGGAGATCATACCTGCTGCGCTGAACTGCTATTGTTTTCACTTTGAATGAATAAATTGTTCCTGATTTTTGAACTGCTAAACAATTGTCTGATTTTTTCAGTTTGATTGAATAAATGTGTTCTTGATTTTGACTCCCATTTCTCCTGGTGAATTGAACTGTGTCTGCCACAACAGTGTCGAAGCGCAGATACTCCGCAGAAATCTCAGTCGGGAGAGGATTATGAGACCCTGATTGGATGTTTTATCATTCCCTGATGAGTACCTGTTTGAGCGTTTCCGTTTCTCTGCACCATCAATAATTTATCTTAACAGTATTCTTAGCCCTCACATCGTTACATGACACATCGTCGAAATGCTCTTACATTATTGGTGATGCAGAGCATGTGTCCAAGGCAACTGTGTGTCGCACTGTCAGAAATGTGACACTTGCACTGAAACGACTTCTATACACGTTTGTAATGTTCCCAAGTCCCAGACCCAAGTTAAACGTAAAGATTTCAGTGATTTGATCCAGTTGTCCAAACCTTCCATTCTACTCGGTGCCGTTAGCAATAGCACTAAGAGTAAAGATATTTTTATTGGCATAAAAGCACAAATCACATGCAAAACTCCCGAACCACAGTTCACCGTGACACATACGGTATATACAGTATCATGATAGTTCTCTTCAGCTCCCTCTTCACCACAACGGACCGGTACAAGCCCTGCTTTACAGCAGAGGCTGCACAGATCCACCTGTCGATCTCCCGCTCCATCCTTCCCTCATTCGTGAACAAGACCCTGAGATACTTGAACTCCTCCCCTTGGGACAGGACCTCATTCCAGACCCAGAGGGAGCATTCCACCCTTTTCCGGCTGAGAACCATGGCCTCAGACTTGGAGGTGTTGATTATCATCCCGGCCGCTTCGCACTCAGCTGCAAATCGCTCCAATGAAAGCTGAAGGTAGTGGCTCGATGGAGCCAAAAGGACAACATCATCTGCAAAAAGCAGAGATGAGATCCTATGGCCACCAAACCAGAACCCCTCAACACCTCAGCTGCGCCTAGAAATTCTGTCCATAAAAATTATGAGCAGAACAGGTGACAAAAGACAGCCTTGGCGGACCCCAACCCTCACGGGAAACAAATTCGACCTGTTGTTACCAATGCGGACCAAGCTCTGGCTCTGGTGGTACAGAGACCTAATGGCCCGCAGCAACGGGTCTGGTACCCCATACTCCCGGAGCACACCCCACAAGATAGCCTGAGGGTCATGGTTGAAAGCCTTCTCTAAATCCACAAAGCACATGTGGACAGGTTGGGCAAACTCCAGGATTAGAGTGTGTACAGCTGGTTTAGAGTGCTGCGGCTGGGACGAAAACCACATTGTTCCTCCTGAATCCGAGGTTCAACTATGGGTCGGATCCTCCTCTCCAGTACTCCTGAACAGACTTTCCAGGGTAGGCAGAGGAGTGTGATTCCATGATAGTTAGAACACACCCTCCAGTCCCCCTTTTTAAGAAGGGGAACTACCACCCTGGTATGCCATTCCAGAGGTACAGCCCCCGATGACCATGTGATGGTGCAGAGATGTGTCAACCAAGGTAGTCCTACAACATCCAGAGCAGATCTCATCCACCGAGGAGCTTTTTGACTACCTCAGCGACCTCAGCCCCAGCGATAGGCGGACCCCCACCCAAACCCCCAAGGTCTTCTTCCTCCATGGAGGGCGTGTTGGTGGGATCGAGAAGGTCCTCTAAGTATTCCTTCTACCTCTCGACAACATCCCCAGTCGAGGTGAGCAGCTCCCCAATTCCAATGTAAACAGTGTTTGTGAAGAACTGCTTCCTCCTCCTGAGGTGTCGGATGGTGGTCCAAAACCTTTTCTAGGCCAACCAATAGTCACTTTCCAGGCTCTCACCGAACTCCTCCCACACCAGAGATTTTGCATCAGCGACAGCCTGGGATGCAGCACATTTGGCCTGCTGGTACCTGTCTGCTGCCTCGGGAGTCCCACAGGTCAAAAAGGCCTAATAGGCCTCCTTCCTCAGTTGGTGCCTAGTGCACTTATGGACACCCTTATGATCGAACATCGTGTTCGTGATGGACAGACTGTGACGAGCACAGAGGACCAACACCATTCAGGTTCTAAACGGAGAGGCCGTACCTACCAATCACACCCTTCCAGGTCATACTGTTGGTGCCCTCATGGGGGTTGAAGTCTCCCAAGATGACGAAGGAGTCCCCAGGGGAAGAGTTCTCTAACACACACCCTAAAGACTTCAACAAGGGTGGGTACTCTGAACTGTCATTAGGTGCATAAGCACAAACAACAGTCAGTAGCCGAGGATCGGTCCGACAGAACCCATGCCTTCGGCTGCCATCCAACTCACAATGCACCAACCCCTATAGCTCCTCCCACAGGTGGTGGGTCCATGGGAGGGCGGACCCATGTCTCCTTTTCGGGGCTAAGCCCGGCTGAGCTCCATGGGCAGAAGCCCGGCCACCAGGCAGTCGCCTTGGAGCCCCTCCCCCGGAAACCCGCATGCGGGCAAGGGAAACTTGTTCCTTATTTTATGTCTATCCATAGGGGTCTTCTGAACTGCGCTTAGCCTGGACCTTCACCTAGGACCTGCTTGCCTTGGGTGACCCTACCAGGGGCATAATGCAACAACATAGCTTTATTTAATCTACCTGGAAGTGAATGGGAACTTTAATGATATAAAGAAATATTTTGTTGTGTGCCAGTGTTTCATTCACGTCACAGACAAAGGATTAAACAGAGCTTCATTTTGTATATTTGGTTACAGTTGGATTCAGTGGATTGGTTTCATGGAGGATTTTAAAGTGAAGCTCTTTGATTTTATTAATAATACAGTATTTACTGGGTAGCAAACAAACTTTCACCACATAATGTCCTGAATTACAGAATTGTAATAAAATTTCCCTCTCAGTGTGTTTCTGTTTTTAAACCTAAAGATCTGGTGAATATGTTTGTTATATTTTCTCTCTCCCACATCCATTAATATGAGCTTATGTTCATAACTCTTCATACTGATGGGTGAATGTTGGAAATTTAAACTCTGTCAGATGATGTCAATCAACAGTAGAGCAGCCGACCAATCAGGAGCTTCAATTCAATCTCAAACAATAGGACCCCCCCCACACACACTTTCTTGCTGTGCCTCTACTTTCTTTCTTTTCTTTCCATCTTTCACTTTCATCTCTCTGTCAGTGCTGTTTGGTCTTTGATTTGTGATTGTATTTGTATTCCGAGCGTGTGTGCATACTTTGTATAAATGTTATCTTATGTTTTAAGCTGTCACATTTACGGTACTTTTTCTAAAAAGAAGGAAAAAACCCATTCATATATCAGTATACTGTGTGTGTGTGTGGTGTGTGTGTGTGTGTATGAGTGTGAGAGATGTGTGTTTGTAGCAGTAAATATCTGACCTTCAGTTTGGAGGTTCTGTCATGCAGGTTGATCATCTCTCTGCGTATATTCACCAGTTTACTGTGATACACTTTAGCCTCGGTGAACTATGCACACAAACACACACACACACAATATTGTATGATCCATGAATAAAAGAGTGTGTGTGTGTGTGTGTGTGTGTGTGTGTGTGTAAGATGTGATGTACCAGAGTGTTGAGATCGATCATGGAGTTACAGTCTCTAAACTTGGTTATTTCCTGTTCCAGTGTGTCGAGCAGAATCACCTGATTTTGTCTAACAGAGAGATAAAGATGAGCAGCATGTTACACTCTGAGCCTCTGTGTGTGTGTGTGTGTGTGTGTGTGTGTGTGTGTGTGTGTGTGTGTGAGAGAGAGAGAGAGAGAGAATTACGTGAGTTCCTGCAGTGTATCTCTGTTGCGCTGTAGATCCGGGAGGTAGTGTGAGATTAAACCCTCGCTGAGTTTCTCTACACACTCCTCATTCACCAACACCAAATCATCACACACACCTACACACACATACACCAAAACAATTACAACAGGGTAATGCACAGTTGTGTGTGTGTGTGTGAGAGTGTGTGTGTGTGTGAGAGTGTGTGTTTGTGTGTGTGAGAGTGTGTAAGTGTGTGAGATTGTGTGTGTGTGTGAGAGAGAGTGTGAGAGTGTGTACGTGTGTGAGAGTGTGTAAGAGTGTGTGTGTGTGTGTGAGAGTGTTTAAGAGTGTGTGTGTGTGTGTGTGAGAGTGTGTGTGACACCTTTCTCAGGTGAAGACTCCCTGAAGGACAGATCCACATGTCCAACTCCTCCTGACTCCATTTTGTTTTAAATCTCCTCTTTCTCAGCGTTAACTGCTAAAAACAATAACGCCGTTGTTCAGCTGTAATATTCCGCCATGTTGGTTATTATCTAAATGTGTGTTTATGGCACAACATTCCACCGCCATGTTTATTTACACATGCAGCATCTCTCTGCTCTTTTATTTAAACATACAGGAATATAATTCCGACATAAATTAACCACGATGCTTTAAGGTGTTTTTGCAAATAATAAATATGTTTTAAGAATTAAAAAATGTCATTGTTTGTACATAAACGTTAAAATATTTATTTATTTTTAACAAAAATCTTACCTTCCTTCAGCCCGTAACAGCCATTAACAAAAATCACGTGATCTTTCAAGACCGGAAGTGCTGTCCCAATTGCTCTGATTTCCAAATAAAGAAAATTGCAATAATGAGTGTGAGATGACATGTACATCTATAGCTTTGTTCATTGTAAGTCATGTGACTACGATCACGTAAGTAGTCCGTCAAAGACACTCCTAAAACTTTAGTGTCACTGACCAACCAGCGGACGACAGTATAACCCCATGCACCAATCAAAAGTAGGAGGTGGGAAATTACTAGCCAATCGTAGCGCAAGAGGGCGGGGTTTTAATGGGGGTAGGGGGTGGGAGGGCTGGGGAAAGTGGACCTCGTGACTTGTTGTGACGTTCCAAGCTGCCCAAGCGCGAGAGCCATCATCAACTTTATACATTTCTTTTGTGTAACGACGCGTTGGTCAAACCGAAGTGAACATGGCGGCGTTCACGTTCATTTAGCTCCACCTGAGGACGGGGAGTTGAAGCTCGAGGAATGAGACGGTGAGTGTTTTGTGCGGTTTGTGTGTTTGGTTTCATCCTGTCACAGAGCGATAGTGACTTTATTCACATCTCACTGAATCCCAGCGTTCAGCTCCAATCTTCAGAACATTTCACTTCAGATCTTTAACACAACTCGTTCTGCGGGGTTCACCTGAGCCGTAACCATAACAGCGGGGTTTCCTCAGTGGGCTGGTAATGTGGTGTCTTCTCCAAATATCGCGATACTACACGGTTCCTTCTGAAGCTCATTGTAAACTCGATATCGCGATACTAAGAGAATTATTATATATTAATATCTGAAGCGTTGAGGGGTATCAGGGACTGAACATGTACAGAATCTGTGTAGAATAGTACTGGAGTGTGAGTGTGTCAAGTACATCACAGGACTAATGTGGGAGTACCGATGAGTGCGGTGAGTACCGGTGTGTGTGCGGTGAGTACCGGTGTGTGTGGGGTGAGTACCGATGTGTGTGGGGTGAGTACCGGTGTGTGTGGGGTGAGTACCGGTGTGTGTGCGGTGAGTACCGATGTGTGTGGGGTGAGTACCGATGTGTGTGCGGTGAGTACCGATGTGTGTGGGGTGAGTACCGGTGTGTGTGCGGTGAGTACCGATGTGTGTGGGGTGAGTACCGATGTGTGTGCGGTGA
>JAOUQZ010044452.1:0-11534 GCA_028564935.1 Neosilurus hyrtlii | reverse complement strand
TATATAAATATCGGTGCAGCCTCTGGTGTAAAGCAGCACTTGTACCGGTCTGTCGTGGTGAAGAGGGAGATGAGCCAGAAGGCAAAGCTCTCAATTTACCTGGCAATTTACGTACCTACCCTCACCTATAGTCACGAGCTTTGGGAAGTGACCGAAAGAACGAGATCGCAAATACAAGCGGCTAAAATGAGCTTCCTTCTCAGGGTGGCAGGCCTCTCCCTTAGAGATAGGGTAAGAAGTTCTGTCACCTGGAGGAACTTGGACTAGAACCGCCGCTCCTTTGCGTTGAGAGAAGCCAGTTGAGGTGGTATTGTAGGCAATGAGAGCCAAAAAAATTATTCCAACAAGTATATTGAGATAAAAGTATGGCTAATAAACAAAAACACAGAAAATACTTGTGCATAGCATTAAACCATATGGAATAAGTCATAAGCTATAGAGTATAATATATTATAGAGTATAATATAGGTTGTAATTTAAGAGTAAAGCAAGATAAGAGTAAATAAAGAGAAACCGCGGTATAAATGAAATGAAAGATGGCAAAAAAAATTTGATGAAAGGATGTAATGATCATCAAAATAATGGAAGAAAGAGGGGAAGGTGAACTGATGAAGAAAAGAAAAAAGGAAAGTGCTAAGTGATGTATCAGAGAATGGATGAGCTGGAAAGAAGAATGGTAAATAAGAGTAGAAAAATAATTGAGGAAAAATGATGATGATGGTGATAAAGGTGAAAAAAAAAGCAAATGAATGAAGAGGCAGTGCAAAAGAAGAAATGTCATACTGAGGGATTAAACCCATGGACGCCTTTCACTCGGTAAAGCCGGGCTGAGACAGTGAGGTGAAGAAGAACAGGAGAGGTGATGAATAGAGAGGAAAGATGGAGGAGGTGTTTTGGAGAAGTGTGAGGTGATGATTGATGCTCTGAGGATGAAGCATCTCTTCCTGAAGATCTATGACTCACTGTGTCCATATCAGTGAGATAAAAAAAAAACCTATTTAGGCTACAAATGAAAATCATCAGAGATTGATATTGAAATATCTTCTGGCTAACGATTTAGCTAGCAGTACCGGAGGCTAAAGCTACTGCAAAGTGCTGCATGTAACAGCCTCTAAGCCATACACATATACACATAGATACGCAACGCAAGCTATACGAACGTTCGCGAGGCGTCATTGGCTTGCCGCACAGCGGGAAACTTTGGGAGTGTAAACAAACAACGCCTCACATGTCTAGTACATTATTTATATATATATATATATATATATATATATATATATATATACACACACACACACACACACACACACACACACATACACATATATATATAGGTCACAATTTTACTGAATCAATAATCGTTATTATATTTATATACATTTTATATTATATACACAATAATTACGGCAGGTTTTTTTCACTGTATCATGAAAGTTTTATCACATAACTGCAAAGAAAACGCTGTTGTATACACAGTCTCAATTTTGTTCAGAAACAGTTAACAGCTTTTTGAAATAACTATTACAGCTCTTGTAATTATTATATTTTTATTATAGCTCTTCACTGCCCAACATATTGTGCAGCAAAATGCAAACTTTTGGAGGTACAAGCATTTTTAGAGTGTCAGTATAATATCAGAGCGCCGCTACACTGTGTGAACAATTATTAGGTAAGTGAGTATTTTGACCATATCATCCTTTTTGTGCATATTTCCCAACTCCAAGCTGTATAAACTTGACTGCTTATTGGATCTGAGCATATCAGGTGATGTTTATTTGTGTTATGAGGGAGGGCGTGGCCTAAGAAGGTTAATACCCTATATTAGGTTGTGCATAATTATTAGGCAGATTCTTTTCTTCAGGCAAAATGGGCCAAAAAAGTGATTTGACTGACTCAAAAATTGTAAAAAAAATTTTCTCCAGGATCAATGAAGTATTCTGATACTGATCATAGAACTATCGAACGTTTTCTTGCAAAAGTTCAACAGGGTCAAAAGAAAGTGTTGAGAGAAAAAAGACGCAAATTAACTTCCGGAGATTTACGAAAAATCAAGTGTGAGGCTACTAGGAACCCATCGTCCTCCAGTGCTGCATATTCCAGAACTATAACCTACCTGGAGAACCCAGAAGTACGAGGTGTTCAGTGCTCAGAGACATGACCAGGGTAGGGAAGGCTGAAATGTGACCACCATTGAACAAGACATATAAGTTAAAACATAAAGACTGGGCCAAGAAGAACATGAAGACTGATTTTTCAAAGGTTTATGGACTGATGGAATCAGAGTGACTCTTGACGGACCGGATGGATGGGCCCAAGGCTGGATCAGTATTGGGCCCTTCGATTCAGATGCAAAGGTGGAGGTGGGGTTCTGGTATGGGCTGGTATCATAAAAGATGAGCTAGTTGGACCTTTTTGGGTTGAAAATGGACCTAAAATCAATTCCCAGCACTACTTTTTAGAGGACACTTTCCTCAAGCAGGGGTACAGAGGCATCTTTCAAGAAGACCATGATTTTTATGCAGGACAATATGCTCCATTACATGCATCAAAGTACTCCACTGCATGGCTGGCCGGTGAAGGCCTTAAAGATGACAGGAAAATGACATGGCCCCCCTTCTTCACCTGACTTAAACCCTGTTGAGAACTTGTGGGCTGTTTTTAAACGGGAAATTCACCATGAAGGAATACAGGACGCCTCTCTGAACAGTGTCTGGGAGGCTGTGGTTGCTGCTACACAAAAAGTTGATCAACAGATAAAGAAATTGACAGACTCCAATTAATGGAAGGCTTGTGACAAGTATTGCAAAGAAGGCTGGCTATAGTGGTCATAGTTTTTATTTAGTTGCCTAATAATTCTGCACACCAATATTTGCCTAATAATTGTGCACACTGAGATTTTCTCTTAAGAAAGACAAAACCTGACTTTTACCTTCTTAAAAATTCAGATTTGAGCTTTATTAACATTTGGATTGAGTGAGAGAGCTGTAGTTGTTAAAATATCAAATGAATCGTCAAAAATACAACTTGCTTAATAATTGTGCACGCAGTGTATACTGTTACATATATATTACTTGATGTGTATGATCAGTGAAAATAGCTGAGACTTGCTCCCACAGGTGAAAACACGTGTGTTGTGTTGTACGCTTGCTCCCAACTAGCGCTGCCTTAAGATGGCAGATTCCGCGCTTCCACTTGAGGTGTTGAAATGGACTAACTGCGTATCTATGTGTATATATATGTATGATCTAAGATAACAGCGTATGTTTTGCTAACTGTTTAAAATCTGTCTACTGGAAAAAACATGTAACTCATGTAGCTAGTTATGTAATTAGCTAACAGTAGAAAGAATCGCATATAGCCAATCAGCTAATAGTTATATAATTAGCTAACAGTAGAAGAATCCTAGCGGCTTGCTAACTATATGATTTGCTAACAGTAGAAGAAACCACATCAAGCCAATTCAGCTAGCTAGTATTATGCTTAGCTAACAGTGGAAGAAACCAAATGTAGCCAATTCAGCTAGTGAGATATTTGCTAAGTTAACTTTTTTTTCTTTTAAGAAATTCAATTCTTAATATTTAACCAACATTTATTCTAAACAGACCCATTTGCACTTCATGCTAACCATGTAGCATTCAGACAGCATTAATAGCCCAAACATACTTGAGTTGTAAGTTCGAGATTTTATATGCAAAGCATGGCAAAATTGTTTAATTCTGATCCAAGCAGAATTCTTTTAGGATGGATTTGCACCCATCCACAACACTTGAAAAACCCTTGAAATAAAAAAAGTATGCAAGTTAGCGTAGGAAAGCCTGTGAGGCTGTCAGGTCCACACATGGCCCAGACTCTGCGTGAGTCACTGTAATAAAGTTGTAATGTTTATTTCTAGTATTATTTCTAATGCTGGCTCTATACGGGATAAAAGGATCTCAGCTTTGTTTGCCATCACGTGCCTACGCTCAGTTATGGTGTCGTCCTTCCTGTAATAGCACTCCTGACCCCATTTGTCCTCTCCAACACAGGTAATGTATTTCAGGATAAGTATCCAAAGAGATGGCACCTGTCTGAACCAGGCAACCATGTCAAATCACCTGGATCTACCTGAGCAGAATTAGAATGCCCTTGTGAGATAGTAAGAGGATGCTGTGACTTTAGTCAAGGGCTAGAACTGTCTTACTTTCATTCATTCGTTTATTTACTGAGCCACCTAATCCTACTAGGCTCGCGAGGAGGCTGGAGCTAACTCAGCCTCATAGCCTCTCAGCGTCTCATAGCAACTCAGCGTCTCTTTCTTTTGAACTATGTCGCACTGTAGTGCTGTGCTCCTCTTAGCATGTTACACATCCTTTCTCCATTTTATGCTACACATAATGAGTCCATGCAGGAGGTAATTCACTTGTTCTTTTGTTGTTTATATGTGAACGGTATCTGTAGCGCAGTGAGACCTGGTTTCATATGGTCGACAGTGCAACCTAAATAAAGCTGCAGTGTAGAAATCCCACAACTTTTGTCTGTCGCCTGTCTCTGATGGTCCGGAGCTCTGCTAACGGCTGCTACGGTTAGGCCTCATCAACTGCATCCGCGTTACACAGCTCACTAGTCTATCGCAGGGCCAAACACAACCATTCACACTCACACCTAAGGGCAATTTGGAACAGCCAATTACGTGTATGTCTTTGGACCCACGCAAGCACGGGGTAAACCTGGGATTCAAACCCAGGCGGACATGCGGCGGTCCTGTCTCAGTCTGTTTGGGATTCAGAACTTCTGAACATGGGTGTATGTTGTTAGGTAAATTAGACTGAATGGGTATAGATTAGATGTGTTTAGTTTATTATGGCTGGCTTCTGAAGAAGTGACCACTAAAAATAAAAGAAAGCCACTTAACATCTGTCCTGATCTCTTTTATTAACCTGTATGTTATGTCTCAGGCTAGACCGGGTTGTGACAGTGAGGAACAGTTTGAGTAAATGCTTGTAAGGAAGTTGTTCCTTGACTAAAGCAGTTATTGTCGTCATGTCTCATTAATGGATGATGAGTAGGAACTCAAATCATTTTATAACAGAACGCTCAACTCTTAACGTCAAGCACATGAGGGCAACATTACCCCTGTCTGCTACCTTGTTTATTACTGGTTAGCTACCGCTCAAAAATGTTAGCTTCTATTAAATAATGTTGTGCTCTACTGTTGTGCCCTACCTAATGTTGTCTGACAGTGGAGCAGCTGAAAATCACATGGCAGCCTTAATAATATGTTTAGGGTCGATTTTCCAGGCAGATCTAAAAAAAAAAAACAAAATAATTGATAATAAATAAATAAATAACTAAAGGCCCAGGCGTAATTGCTGCATTAAAAAAAGCTGTCAGGAGATAACTCTACCTGGTCTGTGTTCGCTAGGCTGTAAAAACAACAGTTTCATAAGTTCAACATTGTTCATACATCTCAAAATATGAGCACTTTTTGCCATTTGTGCCATTCTCGTATACTGTCGAAGGCGTGCTGTGATTGGTCTTTCATGCATGCTGGGCTAATTCTAAACTAATTCTTATTCGTCCGTACAGCATACTCTCACCATTAGAGAAAATGGTGCCGAAATCAAAGCTACTTTGTGTGTCTGTTGATTTAATACAGTCTGACTGCCAGATACTTAAAGAAACTTTGGTAAGATGTGAAATGAACAGCACTCGACTTGATATTCTATTAAATGAAGGCATAAATCAAGATGCATCGCAAAATGTGGAGGTGAAAATAGAGGAGAGTGCAGAAAAGTCAGCAGGTGAGCTCACATGTGATTTAAGGAAGCAGTAACGTTTTTGAATTAAATCAAAGCATTAGATTTCAAAAATATTTTGTTGGTAAAGCCATGGATCACTACATGGGACCCAGAATTCACGGGTAGCACAGGGACACTTGCTGAACTACTACAATAGGCTGTAAGAACAAGCACAAACAGCAACCTTAACCAATCAGAGCTTAAACCTGCACTACAGATAACTATTTTTAAATAAATTGGGTTTTTGAGACTTTAAATATTTGGGGTTTATTATTTAATATAAATATGGGGGAGTTCTGTTGAAATTGTTGTAAATATTCAACATTGCTAATATAAATATTTAATAAATATTGAACTTTATCTATACTATGATATAAATCTGGTATATTAAAAACATCATACAGTGTATAAGCATAAATTTATATAAACAGATATTACATAAATAATTTAAATATGCATGTATATTCAAAATCTAGATTTAAATTGAATATATAAATTAAATAAAAATACTACTAAATATAGTTAAAATACATTTCATGTATGCTACTTCTTCACTGTCTTAATTACCTTTTGTTTGAGCAACACGGAAGGTACTGTAACATTTCGATTTTCATTCCGCAGGAAATTGTGAGTGTGTGTTTGTCCGCAGTACACGAGTGTGCGCTCCGTCCTAGTAAGTTATAACCTTTCGCATGAGCTATATTGTTCATGTTATCATTACTAGACATCTGAGAGTTTAAGGAAATTGTACTAAAGTAAAGTAATATTACACTTACATTTTTACTTTACAACAGATCTAACGTCAGGATCTAATTATCTAAATGCACAGTCTTGTCAAAACAAAAAAAAATAATAATAATCTCCATGAATTTCTGGTGAGTTTTGTATTGCCTTGCTGCCTGGTGAAATTTTTTTAACTATGAAATGGGCATCAAAGAATTTATTAAAGCCAGACTTAAGTAGATTAATCTGCTCATTTTAAGACGTTATCATTTCTCGCAGTCCTTTAAAAAAAGATGCTCTCGGAAGGTTATATTAGTGCAGATTTGCAACCTAAGTGTTTTGAACATTGAATTCTTTGAAAATCGGAATGGTTTTTGATAAGAACGTCTTTTGAATCCTGCGGAAGAACCCTGATTGTGTTACTTCCCGGTTTAGACCCTCAATGTTCTTATTTAACTGTGAATCACGTCCATTAATTGCTTTTTGGAACTAAGATGCAGTGGGTCATAACAAGGCTGGTCAATCACACACACACACACACACACACACACACACACACACACACACACACACACACACACACACACAGCAAAAGAGAGAGAGAGAGAGAGAGAGAGAGAGGACAGGCTGAATTGTGACCTGTGCCAAACCTGCTCTTGCCAAGACCTTCTCATGTCTGAGCCTCCCAGCTGGAACTTAATTAATGGCACACAGATAGAGACAGAGAACAAGAGAAAAAGAGAGAAATGTGTGTGTGTGTGTGTGTGTGTGTGTGTGTGTGTGAGAGAGAGAGAGAGAGAAAGAGAGAGAGAGATTTGCATGTTTTTTGGTAATGAATCACCTAATATATAAACTAATAAACTGATCACTTCTCATTACACAGAACTGAAGACGAGAGCAATATTTTCACGCTCATTTGACAGACGCCATATTTAATCGGACCTAAACAGATTTACGTGGCATTAAATATTTTTAAAAATACATTAACACACACACACACACACACACACACACACACACACACACACACAGTTCCTTCACTTGAGCATTTGACTGACGGATTTCGACAGATCTCTGAAATATGACAGGAAACAGCTCACCCAATCGACAATTATTCATCAAATCAGAGGAATATGCAACGCATGAGCCTCAGCAGCTGGTGTGTGAGTGTGTGAGTGTGTGTGTGTGTGTATACTTGCTACATATTGAAGACCAAAATAAGTTTTTTAACCTGCAAAGTGCAGATATTTTGGCATTTCTTCAAAGGGCTGTCTGTGGGTTAAGACTTGTTTGTGGGTTCAGATTGAAATTGGGTTTAGGTTAGGGAAAAGGTTCGAGTTTGGCATTTGGTTGTCGTGGTTAGGCTTATAATTAGGAAAGGGCAAGGTTAATAAACGTGTCCCCACAAAGTAGAAGTAATGTGCGTGTTTTAGTGGCAAGAATGTTGTAGGCTTCAGATTTACCTGAGTCCCTGAGATCCCTCTTTCTATCTTCTCCAACAAGTAAAAAACTCTTTGAACCTTACTAAAGCATAAAATATGTCCAAACCGACCAAAAAAATCCCCCCAGAGTACTTGTGTATATGTTCAAAAATGCCAGTGTCATAAATTACTTATTAATCTTACTTTTCCAGGTACACTGAGCCCCGCCCACAAATTTCCATAAAAGGCAAAGTGACCCAAAAAGACGACAAAATGGCAACTAAAAGGTGAAACAGTGCCTCCCAAGTGGAGTTCAGGTATTATAGCATGTTGTCTACTATATAGCATTAACTTTAACATTAACTCATTTACATTCTATTTACTCTGGATGTCATGAGCCGGAGCTAGGAATGACATCATGCTTGAATTGACCGTGCTCCAGGACAGAAGCCCAAAAATCAATACTAGACATTTCTAACCATTGAATGATCAATGTATGACTGATTTCATGAAACTTACATAAGCCAGAAGTGTTAATAAACTATGTATTACTACAGTTATCACTATGGTTTTTCAGGTCAGTGGTGGTGATTTTTTAAGACAGGATGTTCCAATTTATATTTCCCAGTACAAAGACTCACTCCATATATAACCCTCCTCACATGTTTATAGGGTGCCATTGTTTTTGTCATTACTTAAATGAATGTCGAGTCATTATACTGCTGTTCATACAGGGATTTGATTTGGAATTGCTTGCTGTTTGTTTGTTTTTTAAATAAATCCATATTTCTTGTGTAAATATTCCTACAAACAGCAGATGCTCAAATCCAATTGGATGAATGAGACCAATTATTATAAAATTATCAAATTACACGTTATATGATATCCACGCATACGCAAATGTATTTTTATACTTCAGGCTAGGGCTCTTTTACTCATACTCATTCTATCCCTCCTTTTTTTTATTCTTTTCCTTATATAACTGCAGATCTCATCCTTCCTCCTGCTTCTCCTCCACCCATCCGCTCACTCTTCTCCTCTTGCTTCGGGTCTTCAATCAAACACCACAGGGGATCGTGTTACACGTCGTTTCATCTCGCCTCCCTCACACGCAGTCACTTATCACGTCTTCAGTCCGTGTTATGAATGAAGTTTCATGTCGCGCTTTTCATACATTTATTCGCTGGGCGTTTTCACTTGCCGTCTGTTCGATATCCAAACACTGAACTACTTTTTCTTATATCATAGGACAATTCCTGTCAGTTATTTGTACCTCTGCCACCGCTTTTGGTATTCTGGATTATAATTGTGCAAAAGGTGTTAAAGAAATTTCTAGAACAGCAGCTCTGACAGTGGTGCGGCTGCAGATCATAGGTTTACATTAGAATTTTTTGCCCGAAGGTGAGGTTTTTGTTGATACATTCCATTTTAGAGGCTATTCCCTGACATCCAGTAAGCTTGAAGTTAATAACTGTTTTTGTATATACTACATGGGAACATAAGCAAAAACACACTAAAATGACTTACTCACACTCACTCATTTGCTCTAGTGCTTAATCATACCACTAGGGTTGAAGGGAGGCTGCGCCGTGTACGCAGGCGGGGCGGGTACACCCAGACCATTGCAGGGCAGCACACACACACACACACACACACGCACACACACACACAACAATTCACACTCAAATCCACACCTACAGGCAATTTGGAAAGCTAATTAGCCGAATGCACACATCTTTGGACTGTGGGAGGAAACCGGAGTACACAGAGGAAACCCACACAAGCGCAGGGAGAACATCCACACAGAAACACCCAAGCCTGGGACTTAAATCCAGGATCGTCTTGCTGTGAGGCAGATGTGCTAATCAATATGCCATCGTACCTTCCTACACTAGAATTCTATTTTTATTATTTATTTTTTTACATTTAAGCACTATCCCGAAGTTTTAGAATTAACAATTCTGCACCAAAGGTGAGGTGGATGTTGCTAAACAGGCCTCAAGACAAAACATCATCCTTTGATGCAACATCCACTGGGTTAGTATATGCTACAGAGCAACACAAGAACAAAAAAACAAACAAAAAAAACAAAATGAGATTATTACAGTTAATTAATTGATTAATTAATTAATTTCATTTTTATTTTTAAGTTTTTACAAAGATGACGCCACCTGTTCCAGGTGACTATGACAAGCTGTGTCGACCCTTTGGTGTATTATCCAATCAAAATAATGTCTACTATCTCTGAGCTAGTGAGTCAATCAGATTGCACTATTCCTATATGTATATAGACACACACTAAAGAACATTCACTTTGTTCTTTCTAATACTTCATGAGGTAACAGCTCGTTCAGAGGAAATTGTGCGACTTTTAAATAAATCAGGCTTAAAATACAGGTAACTGTAAAAATGATGATGAAAGTATTTGTGCAGCATTGAGGGAAGGAGTCTCCAGTGTCAGTTTTCAATAAAAGTGACTCTGCTTCATCAAAGATGTGCGAACATGATATTATTTATTTTTTGTCATGCCTTGTTGCATTATACTGTATATTATTTTTCACATGTCATGTTACATTCTGATATTACGTAACATGTGAGGTTCTCTTATATTTTGGAGGCCCAGATGCTGAAACTGATGCTCTCTCTCTCTCTCTCTCTCTCTCTCTCTCTCTCTCTCTTTTTCTCTCTCTCTCTCCCTCCCTCCCTCACTGGGAGGTTTTCTGACGGTGGAATAATCTGTCTGGCTGTGCTCACTCTGCAGATTAATTCAAGCACTGCCTGAAGACGTGGCTCTTTCAAAAATACTTGAATATGGATGCAGGAACACTCTCAGCACTGTAGCTCTCTGTGTGTGTAGTTTTTTAATAATTATTATTGCTTTATTGGTTTTCGGATCCTCATTAACTGTGCAAAAAGTAACAGCTGTTCCTCCTGGGGTGTCCATCAGAGCATTTAGAGCATTCCAAATGCCATAATGTCCAAAAAAAAAAAAAGTTATATATATATATTCATCATCATTCATCATATTCATTCATCATTAAAATAAGCAAAAACATTCATCAGCTTAAGATAATGATCATCTAACCCCCATTTCAGCAACAAAATTTAAAAATCTCATCAACGAATCCAAAAACTCAGCTCGAATGATTCCGCCGGTGCCCATGGTGCGACGTTTCATCAGTTTCTTACTTTACTTCCTACTTGCAATTAGTTCGTTTCCAGTTTGATGCAAAAAAAAACAAGCTCATTTTTATCTTATCCTGTCATGTACGAGCTTTCATTTCATGTTTAGAGATGTTCCGAAATTAAATGTAGCTTAAAAGGAAGCAGCAGAGAACACTGATGCATCTGGAGAGTGTACATAGCTGGTATAGTTAGCGTTTTGATGCAAAGCCCGTGAGTATAACTAATGCAACCAATTAAATCCGCAGTTTTAAATACTTTAGCTTCATTTCTGTAGCTTTTCAATGCTCTCATATTCAAACAGTGTGAATGGTTTTCATGAAAAATACCAGCAAGGCACATGGTGTACAATAAGGTATTCCTGTGTGTGTGTGTGTGTGTGTGTGTGTGTGTGTGTGTGTGTGTGTGTGTGTGTGTGTGTGTGTGTGTG